>JAODKL010000115.1:1252056-1267622 GCA_026780765.1 Petrocephalus schoutedeni
AAGAGATATGAAATTGGACTGGACACCATATCCAGGTAAGAATCACTAGTAAAATTAATTTATTATGGTCATGATTATAATGCAAGTGAACACAGGAAAGTAGTGCATGCCAAGTAGCATTGTTTGCTACATTGTGAAGGCAGTGATATTAGTAGTTAAAATATCCGCTTAAAGCCTTATGAATGTATCTCCCAGACCTTGACAAGTTTTAGAAGGAGAAGGATCAGAAAGTTATAAATCCTACTAGCAAAGCATGACTGGCTGACATTTCAGTGGAGGATGGAAAGTTTAGCTTATGAACACTAACTTAAGTTCTTCAGACTTGGAAGAGAATTCTCATCCTTTGAACATCTGCTGTAAATCCACCATGAATGAACATGAGAAAGGCAGGACTGACAAAATGTCAGTAATTAGGGTAACAGGCCAGCTTGGTGGGTGGGGGTGTGGAACATGCGCACGGCGTTTAGTAATTTAGTTTAGTTTTCCTGAATTCGGGAAGTGAAATCCACTGCTGCTCTCTTCACCAGGCAGCGACATTCGCAAAGTAGCCCCAAGTCCTGCCATCCCAGGTCCTAGGCTTGCAGACGGACATTCATCTCCGCTCTGCCCTCAGAAGTTACCAAAGTGTGAAAACTCACTTTAGTAACAAGTAGGTTTTTACGTTGTGTGTCTAGTATTTATGGTGCAAAATCTAAATACCTTTAAAATTCTTCTGCCTAGAGCCTAAGCCAGGCAACACAGGGGAGAAGGCAGGGGAACATGGCGGATGGGGTGAACACTCACACAGTGCATGGGCCATTCAGAAAGTCCAGTTCAGTTACTCGCATCTCGTTGGACTGGGTGGAAACTGGAGTACCCAGAAGAATGTCACACACATGGGGGATTTCAACCCCCAACCCGCTGCCCGCTGTGTCACTTGATAAGGTAAATTAACTGATGAATGTTTTATTCTCAAATTGCAAATATATATTATATAACCAGAGTATATAATATTGACCTAATTTAAATATGCCTGAAAGAGTGTGAGAGGACATTAATTATTCACTGAAATCCCCCTGTATTTTCACCACAAAGAAACACATAGCGTAAACTATGTTTTTAAATAAAGGCGTTTAAAAAAATTAAGACATCATTGTGTTAGAATAGTATGATTAATCCACTCATCTTCCAGCCCCTTATGTCAATGTTTCCCAGTCTGGTGCTCAGGTGCCTGCAGAAAATCCACATTTTTGCTCTCTATCGGGAGGTGTGAGGGAGCAAAAATGTGTATTGACTAGCAGGGAGCTGTGAGTGAGCAAAAACGTGGACTGTCTATGGGTCCCTGAGGACTGGGTTGGGAAACATTGCCTCATGTAATAGAGGGTGACGGAGACAAGAGCCCGATCTCAGGTGGAAAATGGGAAGAAAAAGATGTTACGGACAGAATACGTGCCGGACCTTTACAGGTAAAGTACGGGAAGCATGGATGAAATGCCCGCCCTGAAATGTTTCATTAGTATTAAAAAAACAGCAATAGAAAATTCATTTAAAGCCAATGTTAGAAAACTCATCGAAACGCGAACGTAGCAAGGAAATAAAATGCTATGTTTACGTTCTGCTTTCCAGATGGTTGAATGCTCCATCTACTTTAAGCACATGGGTGTTATGAAAACCCGAATCCACTCCCACTAGCTGCTCGCTGGAGTGTTGTCAAAGCAATTCTAATCGCCGAAGGCAATAAGTTTAACTGCGTATTACGCTAAGTCAAATTCCCACTACGAAAACTGATGTTTTTGACGCTGTTCGTTCAAAACGGCTCCGCTTAAAGGAGCCAGCTGCTCAGTCGGGGATTTACAGAATTAAATCCTGCATAGTGTGCGCACATGGTATCATTATTCTGAAATCCATACACATCAATCAGGAGTCCATCTGTAAAATTATAACAGAACTATTCAATCAGGCTATTTTGTGCAGTACTGTGAGATAGTGGGTGTAAAGTGGACGGCCATACGGTAAGATGCAGATGGTATTAGCTATATGTCCTTCATGAATGATTCGTTCTCCGTCGACAAGTATTTTAAGCGAACTGATTCATTCAGTTTGTTCATATTGTATAGTCCAGTGTTTCCCAACCCAGTCCTCAGGGAACACTGGACAGTCCACTGGACTCTCAGCTGGGAGGGAGCAAAAATGTAGACTGCCTGGTGTTCCCCCAGGACTGGATTGGGAAACACTGGTATAGTCTATATGTATGAAATCCATCCATCCATTTTCTGTACCTGGTTGTCCTATACAGTGTTGTTTGAGTGCAAAGCATACCCCAGAAGCTACAAACGCAAGTGTAAAAAATATCGAAATTGGTTGTCCTATTCAGGGTTCTGGCAGGTCTGGAGCGTGGGCGATCTTAGAGGCTACAGGCGTAAGCAGGGAACAACCCAGGATGGGGCACTAACCCATCGGAGGGCAAATTCACACGTGGACACCTACGGGCAATTTGGTAACACCAATTAACCTCGGCATGTTTTTGGTCTGTGGGAGGAAACAGGAGTACCCGGAGGAAAACCCACGACGACACGGGGAGAACATGCAAACTCCACACACAAAGCCATGGCGGAAGAGTTCTGAAGGTTCAGGACTGGAAAAGAAGATTTATGTTAGAATTACCATGGAATACGTTGTTTCTAAAATAATGTCATGTTCTGTGGCATGGTGATTAAGTGATTAGCACTGTATTCTGACACTGCTACTCTGTGTGTGTGTGTGTGGAGTCTGCATAGTCTCCATGTTTCCTGATCTGTGTGTGCTGGGTCTGCATATTCCCTCCATTTCCTGCTCTGCGTGTGCTGGGTCTGCATATTCTCCCAATTTCCTGCTCTGTGTGTGCTGGGTCTGCATATTCTCCCCATTTCCTGCTCTGCGTCTGCAGAATCTGCATATTCTCCCAGTTTCCTGTTGTGTGTGTGCTGGGTCTGCATATTCTCCCAGTTTCCTGCTCTGTATGTGCTGGCTCTGCATATTCTCCCAGTTTCCTGCTCTGTGTGTGTGGTCTGCATATTCTCCCAGTTTCCTGCTCTGTATGTGGGGTCTGCATATTCTCCCCGTTTCCTGCTCTGTATGTGGGGTCTGCATATTCTGCCCGTTTCCTGCTCTGTGTGTGTGGGGTCTGCATATTCTCCCATTTTCCTGCTCTGTGTGTGTGGGGTCTGCATATTCTCCCCGTTTCCTGCTGTGTGTGTGTGGTCTGCATATTCTCCCAGTTTCCTGCTCTGTATATGGGGTCTGCATATTCTTCCCGTTTCCTGCTCTGTGTGTGCTGGGTCTGCATATTCTCCTAGTTTCCTGCTCTGTGTGTGCTGGGTCTGCATATTCTCCCAGTTTCCTGCTAGGATAACTGGGTACTCTGAATTGCTGCTGTGTATGACTGCGCATCAGTGTATGTGCTGTGTGATGGACTGGCTTCCTGTTCAGGGTGACCCCAGCCTAGTGTCCTCTGCTGGCGCTCCCTGCCATGACGCTGACCAGTATAAGGGGTTCGAAAATGGATGGGTGGGTGGATGGATGGATGGAAAGTGCCATATTGAAGGCATGTATATTCCCCTCTCCAGCCATGTGAGGGTGAAGTATGGACCCTATGCTTTACCACCCTGTGACACCAGGGCAGCGGCAGGACGGGAATAGCAGCGGGCAAGGAAAATGGCCTTTATTAATAAACCCGTTAAGGACATGCATTTGCTGGATTTAGGAAAAGCGAGTCTGTCTCTCTCACTCACTAAAGATTCAACAAACTGCCTATTCCCCATTTTTATTTCTGTTGTTTTTCGTGCTGGGTGTAGACAGGGTTCGAATTACGGGGGAGCTAACGGGAGCTAAGGGGAGCTAAGGAGAGCAAAAGGGAGCTAGCGGGAGCTAAGGGGAGCTAAGGAGAGCTAAAGGGAGCTAGCAGGAGCTAACGGGAGCTAAGGGGAGCTAGCGGGAGCTAAGGGGAGCTAAGGAGAGCTAAAGGGAGCTAGCGGGAGCTAAGGGGAGCTAAGGGGCGCTAACAGGAGCTAAGGGGAGCTAGCGGGAGCTAAGGGGAGCTAATGGGAGCTAAGGGGCGCTAACGGGAGCTAACGGGAACTAAGGGACGCTAACGGGAGCTAAGGGGAGCTCAGCTCCCCTGAAAAAGGACATTAGCTCCCCCGAAAGCCACTGTGTGATTTAAACCCTGGCTGTAGATGGAGGCACCACACACAGCCAACCAAACATATTGAACCATGGAAATCTTATATATAGTAAGTGGGAAATGGCTGTGCTTGGTGGTGCACTAACATTATTGTATTTTAAAGAGGAATATGATGCTTGTTTATTCCTCCGTCATGGGTGCGATAATGACTTCTTTATGAGCAATACAATGCGACCTATTGCAGTGGAAGGCAATGAAAGGCTGGACACATGGTAAGTGCAATTATTAATGGATGGATGGATCTTGTGATATTACCAGGATTTTTCATTACTACAGCTAAAGTGCTAAGTTTACTAATGAAATAAGTCGCAGTACATTACTGAATGCATTTCTTACCGTGTTTAAAGTCAATTCGCATTTGTGTGTGTTAGGGTTGTAGCCAACGTTACAACAGCACCGGAGGACCCAGAGACCCTGGACACAGAGGAGTAGCGTGTTATCAATCAGCACCCCCCCCCCTCCCCCACCACCCGTATGTGCGTTTTTACCTGTGTGTGTTTCTTCAGGCCTATAGACGAGGTTTATAAGTGGAGGCTGGACTTCCTCTCTGTGCCTAAACGGTCTCCCCCGTTAGATACAGTCAGCACAATGGATCAGTGATGGATTATTTTAACTGAGGGGTCGATGTGAGTCTGAGCCATCGACGTGGGCGGGAGGACGTTAATCAGGCAGGACACAGAAGAAGACGGGATGCAGCAGGTGTGCCATGTCCTGGACATACTGCCTGGGAGGGCCGGGCTCTTTCCCAAGGGTGAAACTGGTCGCTGTACTCAGCCCAATGACTGGTGTTATATACGATGGATCTTGTGATATTTTAACCAAGTCTTCCAGAAACAATCTTGGGAAGTAATATGCAAATTAGGGTGCACAGATTTGGGTGGGCTTTCTGGGTTAGGGTTAGGGTTAGTCCCTTTAACAGTCCCTTTAACTCCTGGAGGAGGTGGGAGACTATGGGGCTTTGGTGGGTGGTCAGGTTCTGCCCTAGGGGCAGAGAGGAAAGGCACTGAAGGTGGTAGAAAAATTAGAGGGGGGGAAAGCAGACCCACCCAGTGCTGAGTGGGCCCAGCCTCCTCCCAGCAAAAAGCAGATCTTCACCAGAAGCCCTTTCAGCAAGGCACATTGAATAACTTATATAAGGATTATATAGAGTGATCTATGCAACATCATCCTGGTGGTTTTTCTGTAGGCTCCCAAAGAAGTGGTAGTTATTATGCAAATGTGTGCATCATAATTTGCATATTACATCATATGGATCTCCGAACGGTCACTGAAATATCGCGAGATCCAAGGCAAAGTGTTCAGGGTCTCTGGGTCCTCCAGCAACGTCAGACGGAACAGAAACAGGATCACAGATTAACTTTACAGTATATGTACTTTACAGTAGTGTAACATTTGTTTGTTTTCATGGCCACTTTCCCACTACCTCGTTATACGTTAGACCATTCTCGTCGTACCTTAAGTGCCTGGAACAAGTGCCACAAGAGTTTTAGGCACATGTCCACACTCACCGTGTGTGGGTATTTGGGGTCTGAATCCACTGTCCTCAGTGTACAACCTGATGGGACAATTTGAAATACACGACTGGGAGGAAAACCACAATGAAGAGAACAAGCCACTAAGGAGTAACAAGGAAGCATTTAAAGGGCCAAATAAGCAATTAATGCTTGTGGGAACATTCTTTCTCAATGACGGTAATGTGAACATTTCATTAAATTGCGCCACAGATGGCAAACATCACAAAAAACCAACCTGAGAGGACGAGCTGACCCTTCTAGTAGATGACTTTATACTAGTAATCTGAGACATACAGTGAAATTACTACTGTATTGTAAGTTAATGGAAAGAAGAAAAATTCCTGAGAAGATGCCAGATCACTCCCACCCTCACCAGATGAACACCCATATCTCCATAGAAGAGCCATCCTCCCCTTGGAAGCATAAGATTAAAAATCTGTCAGATGTCTTTCTGCTTTGTGGGTGCCCTAACCAGAGATCTTCCCGCACGGCTGGGGCAAGGGGCATGTTTAGCACGGCTTACTCAAATGTGCGAAGGTGAGAGACTGTCTGGCCACAATAAGAGCTACGCTGTGATTACCCTCACAGTTCACGCTGGCTGAGAGGTGGAGACAGGTGCCAGTTTGTAGCCCAAAAGTTTCATATTGTTCTCTAGACTGGTAATTGCACCAGTGAGCAACCAGCTATAGAAAATGATAAAACAGCAGATTTGTAAATTTGATAAGGTGGAAAGTGTGTGCAAAGAGGAAATACAAGGCAGGACTGACTTCCGACTTCCTACTGTGGCATTTCGTAATGTGAGCCCAGGACCACCTTGCCATGTGGTGATAAACATGGCTCATTAACCAGAAGGAAGCCTGTCAAGCTGATAGATCTACTTTTCATTACACTGCCATAGTCCAAATCAGCCAAAATCAATGGGTAATGCACATGATCACACTGGCAGAGCAATATAACATTCTTTTACATTGTCAAAACTAACCTAAGAGACATGGAAACACACACACACACACAACATATTCAATATGTATGCAGTGAAAAATATCAGTATGGTTATGTAAGGCAGACCTACTTTTGTTTTTTCTGTTTCACATAAGTAGGGACAAATTGCTTTAAAAAACGGCATTGCTAAAATAAACACAAGTCCACCATTAAAATATTTACAAAGTACAAAAAGCAGCAACATTTGATTATTACTATTATTGTTATTATTAATTATTGTTATTATTCAACTTAAGACTCAGTTAAAACCTCCCAAACTAATTTATTAACTTACATTCTGGACACGTTCAGTAGTCCTCTGAAAGAACCGCTCTTAACTTCTTTAAAGGGCAGGTGGATGAATCTTCTACATCAAAATACGAGAAAACACATGGATTCACGAGGTAAAGGCTTATAATAATAATAAAAAAACCTTTTCCAATATTCCGTGGTTTATCGAGAGATGTAAATAAATTGGCGTGAAAAGTGGCTGGCGGTGTATTTCAAATCAGTTGTTACAAGTTGTAATATAGATTTCTGTGGTTTCGCTTTAATCTACTGCTGAATTTGATGTGTGTGATGTGCGGTGCACGGTCGCCTTGCATATACAGAGTACTTACAGACTGGTAGGGACCGCCGACTGGGACCGAGAGCTGAGCTGAGTTTCCCTGGTGCAGCGAATACTTTCTTCGGTGCACCTGCAAATGCCCGGGCATGGAATGGTCCAGCAGGAAGAGATCTGAAGAAGGCTACCCAGGGCGACTAATCGGCACGCTGCTCGCAACCCCATACCGATAACCTTCCCTTTCGTGCTCTTCGATCAGCTGGGGTGGGGGGGGGGGGGAGGCTGGATAAATAAATAAAGTTGCCTGTTGCTGCCACTTCAGATACGGTGTTTGACAAGACCAATTGGAAGTGGCTGGTTGCGCACGTTTTGCGCTCCTATCGCCCAATCGCGGTAATACTGCGCTCTCAGACTCCACGTCACTAGACACGACGCATGGTGACAGAGATGGAGACGCTGTAACAAATACTGTAAATGGGCCAGCCAGGCATATGCCTCAGCACTTAATGGCTCTGCATAGCCAGAATAAAATGCAGGTCACCGTTAAAAGGGTTTTCAGTCACTTTTTAGATCAAACCCCCGCTGTGCAGACTGAGACTTGGGACTAATAACGCTTTAGACAGGAATTATTTTCTGTTGCACAGGAGCTGAACTTCGGATACAATCCTTATTCATCATATTTTTACCCATAAACATACATAATTACTGTTTAAATTACAATATTTTTTATAATTAGGCAGTGTTTTTATCTTTTCCTGTTATACTGCACAGGTTAGTGCCAGTATTGCCTAGGTTATCTAAATGTAATGGTCCAGTTTACTGAATTAATGAAGGTTGGTAATAGAACTTGATGTGGATTTCATCACCAAAGTGAGGCTTTCATGTCCATGTTACCTTAAGAAACACACAACAGAGTGCCCAGCATCTAGCCATCACATGGTGATTAAATAGCTTCCCTCAGTGGCACCAACCCCCATGTTCAAGATGTATAACACTCGCCCACAATCATTCTGCTCCCTAGGAAGACCTCCAAGAAAAACAACAACAATAGCAACAACAATGAACTATGCCCCTGTCAAAAACTAGGACACTACTAATGTGCATGTATTCTTAACTCTAACTATTAAGGGGAGTTTAGCCAGCCTTCTCTCCCTCTGTGGGTTGTTCAGTTGGAGATTGTAGTTTACATATTTGTACAGCTTGACTGTGGCCAACAGTAGCCATTATTAAAATGTGTAAAAACAACATGTCTAATCAGTGAAACTCTACAATATGTCTATAGGTCTAATCCCAGGCTATTAGTGAGACGCTAAGAAAAATAACTCAGCTTTTGTGTAGCAGGGGTACATGGTGAGCTTTCAACAAAGATTCAGGACTCAAAATCATCTAATCTTACCGCTGTTTTCTTTTTTTAGACTATGGTTTTTAGAAGGATATAAAATCACACCATTAGGAATTTATACGGTGAAGTTGAAAGTGATTAGTTGACACACCACTGTCCTTTGCATTTAACCCATAATGGGCATAGCAGTAGGCAGCTAATTAAATGCCCAATGAGCAGAGCCTTGGGGAGGTACCTTGCTGGGCGGGGATTTGAACCAGCAACCGTTTGGTTACAGGTTCACTTTGCCAATCACTAGGCCACCACCTAAGTTGATGAGTGCACAAACAACAAACCACATCACCACCACCAACTGTAACATTATTATTATTGTTCTTGTTGTCAATAATTATTGCCTAATCACCTGCCCATTTTGTACAAACTACTTAATGTGAACTTGAGCATTAGCTTTAAAGATAAAGGCACTTTCATTTTACCTCTGAGTACCTGGCCCTTGAGGTCTCAACCAAGGCTCATTTATTATAACTGTAGGATACATTGTGGAGAATGTCTAATGCACAGGCAGAATTCTTTATTGGTAGCATCCTTAAACACAGAGGTCTTTTAAATATAAATCAGTAGTTACATTCACTTCTGTTCACTTTGGCTTTGCGATACACTAAATATCATCTTCACTTTATAGGGAGGATTGATGATGTACACCATACGACATTTGGATCTTCAGTAAGTTTTGTGTTTTTTTGGGCCTTTAAATTATAGTATGTTAATCATTAATACGTTATATGATAACGCTCTACATTAACAGCACCTTCATAATGCATTCATAGCACATTCATGAGCAGCCTGTCTACCTTGACATACTAACATATGATTATAATGTTATATTATATTGTTGGTTACTAAAGGATATTTAAGCTGTTAAGGTATTTTAGGATGTCAAGGTATAGTTATAAGCCGCTTACGAATGTTCTATGAATGCATTATAAAGGCATTATAAAGGTTTCCCATTGTGTTGATAGTCCAGGATTAATTTTTCTGACCAAAACTAAACAGTTAGGTTGGGTGAAAGGTTCTCTCTGTAATTATGAAATTGACGAGTTACACTGAAATTATGATCTTGGCTTTAATGTTGCACAAGAGCAGTATATACATAGGAGTCTAATAATTACCAAAAGCACATAGATTCCAGTTTATCACAAATGCAAAAATTTGTACCTGTACTTTCCTCAAAGTAATGGAATTTAAAAGGTATATTTGAGGAATACACAGGGACCTAAAACGTCCAGGGGAGATAAAACAACAAGGGACTGTTTTTGTCTTTTTTTCCTTAGAGGAAAGCACAGGCCCACGTCTTGCAAAGCTCCAGGGAGCTAATCTGAAAGGTGGTTAGGGAGTCATTTGTTTGTGACAAGCTGTGTACAGGATTCGGTCACCCTGCTGCTCTAACCTCAAACACTGGCACTTTATCGCCAACTCTGCACCGCAGCCCCCGCTTTCACTATGCTTTGATACCGCCCCCCGGCCCCCATCTGCCTATCCAGACGATGTGCTGGTTTACAGGCTGATTCAGCTAAAGCCAAACCGGTGACACTTACCGTTCCTTTCCGCCGAATTCAACTTCATTTCCATATTTCCACTGCTGAGTCTCTGCCACTCTTGTCCTATTTATACGGCGTTTCAGTAATGGAACGATAACACTCTCCCCTCATTTTCAGGAGATTGGTACAGCTTATAACAGTTTGGACTGCGATATCAAAAGACATGCCATCAGAAATAAACAAATTTACAATCCATGGAAACTATTTACAGTTAAGGTCATAATTATTAGCCCCCTATGAGAAATGGGACATTTTACATGTGTAATTCTAACATAATTTTTCAAACTTTACAATGTAAAAAAATTCAAGGTAAAAACCTTCAACTGGTACATTAAAAACAAAAAACAAAACTTTAACTTTATTTTAAAAAAGAACTTCGTTATTGCTGTATAACAACTTTATTGAAAATTGGGGTGGTCAAAATAATTAGCCCCATTTGAATTTGTCAGGAATCATTGTAGTAAAGACAAATGTCCTGGAGTCAAATCATACCTGAACACCAGATAACTTGACTGGCCCAAGCAATTAGCACCACACTCTAATAAACTGACTAAATAGAGCATTGCTGCACATCTCAAGGACCTGGGTTCAAGTCTCCGCTTATATGAAAGCCAGAGTGAAATTTGTCAGGGACCATTTGAAAGATGGGTGCAATTACTGGAAGACTGTACATTCAATGCTAAAAACACAGGTCCCCCAGTTAAACATGGAGGTAGGAGCATAGTGCCATGCAGGGGTGTGACTTTGGTTTGCACGTTGGCGGGGGGGGGCAACAATTTACGCCCATGGTTTCTAGTGGCCAGAGAATGACACGGGGCATGATGTTGGGACGGCTCTCTGCTTAGATTACATTGCTGTTCCTGTCTTGTAAATCTTTCGGCTTCCTAATGTCGGGCGCATTGATTCATTGCCTTTGTATTTACCATTTTATCGGGACGTGCAGCTTCTCAGAGCGCCATGTCTTTGAGACAAGTTTACTTTCGACGTGTTCAACTTAGACACATCACAGTTGGTCCAGAACTTTTTGAGGAACACCAAAATCAAGGTCTTGGAATGGATGTCTCAAAACCCAGATCTCAATCCTATTGAGAATATTTGACAAGGGCTCAAGGTTTAGGTCCTCACTTGAAAACCATCTAATTTGGATGAGCTCGAGCAATTTGCCATGAAGGAATGGACTAAGATCCCTCAGGAGACTTTTTCGAACCATGTGAGAGGTTAAGATGTTGCTGTCACTTGTGAGTCAGAAGAGGAACACTACTGACTATTGTCAGAGGGCTAATAATTTTTGCCATGCTATGTTTGTACTTTCCTTGTTTCAATTAAGTGCATCTGTAAAATATTTTATCAAACTATATTTATAAACACACTTTACACACCAGTCATTTTTCCGTTTTGTTTGATTTTTGTCAGGGGGCTAATAATCATGACCGTACCTGCATATAAGTTTTACTAAGCAGCTGTTTTGCAAATGGACCCAAAAAAATATTCAACTTCTGTTTTAAGGGGTGGGAAAGCATCTCAAGGGTGCTTTACTGTTGGGGTAAAAACTAGCACTGGTGGCCATAGTGATACAGGCTGCGACTGACTGCCAAGCCTTATGCATGCAACAAGAACAAAATTATAATTTTGAACTACGGACACCTAAGGTGCCAAGGTTCACCTCAAAAGAGGAACACATGATTTGAAAAAGGTCCCATTCTCTAGATCTAAGCAACAGAAAGTTAACCATAATAAAGGTGAAACCTGGAACTAGGGATGGTACCTTCTTAGAAAGTTAATTAAAGGTGCAGTGACCTATTTGAGTATGTTACGTTGCATGCTGACTGGTTGACGTAAAAATCCACGTCAATCCCATTGGGGGCCTGTGCACTGTTCTCCTTTGAGCTTGTAGGTCACAGTGCTTTGCTGGGGTTCCAGGAGAAGACTGGTTTACCACACAGAGATTTCACTGATTGCTTTCTGCATTTTCAGGTCTGTTAATTGGACTCCAGCTGCTCAATATTTAATTATAGCATTTGGCAAGTCATTACAGCTTCATGTTTAGAAAGGTAGAGTCAACACGGGAATGGGGATAACGATTCATTTGCTAGCAAAAAAAAATTCGAGAAATTAAAACGGAGCTTGCAATTGTCACCGCGCAAAGAACACAAATTGACAAACACAGCTACACAAACGCACAATGGCAAAGCCTGCCTTACGTTGGATGAAGTTAATTATTTAATTCCCGCTACATGCATAAAATAAGAGCATATTCAGCAGTAAGCCTCAGCAAGGCAAGGTCGGGGGATTTACTTCCAGGTCAGGGGAAACTCCAGCTCATTGCTATCTTCTGCTGAACAAAGTGCTCCCTCCATCTGGACACTAACAACAACAGGTACATAAACACAATTAAAGTAAAGCTCCAATCAACTGGACTGAGTGTTGGAGGGGGGAGAGGAATGAACAAGAGAGTGTATCTGTTTTGGCCAGAGAGAGAAAGAAGAAGGGAGGGGGAGAGAGAGAGAGAGAGAGAGAGAGAGAGAGCGATGGTGCTGTCCATAGTCTATAAACAATTGGTAGTGAGCATCAGATGGCACTGGCCCATTTCTCATCTCAAAAAAGGCAGGATGGATGGAGGAGAGGCACGAGGAGGAAGTCATTAATTTGCATCCTGTTAGAAGGCATCGGTCATGCTAAGAGCCTGTCAGCGAGCAAAGGATGAGAGAAAGAGTGGCTGAGGAGGCACCGGTGCCAAGGGAGGGATGGGGACAGAAGAGGAGAACGGGGATGAGGAGAAGGAGCGCAGGATGGGGACAGAAGAGGAGAACAGGGATGAGGAGAAGCTAGGCAGAAGCTAAGATCTGGGCATCTCTCGCTCTCTATGCTGTTACCCAATACATTTACAGCAGATTGCGATTTCACAGTCCAGTGAGGGTTCCTTGGCCCGGTTAAGAGTCTCTGCCTCGTCACCCTATCCTTGAATGCAGTTTACAAGCCGAATGGAAATGCAGATCTGACCAAAGGTTCCCACGACGGCTTAGGTCCAACCATTGGGGCGCACCAGCGCTGCCAGGGAGAAGAGGCAGTCGGCCATGGCTGTCACTAGCATCTTCATTAGAGTAGCGCATGCGGGGAGAGTCGGGCGTGTGCCACAGAAAGGAGGCACGTTATCGCCCCGATAAAGGGGACACTAATGACGTTAATTGGTTAATTAATTGGTGACCCGGCTTGCTTGCCAGAGACGGTATCTCAGCGAGGATACGTCTTGGCAGCCTGTTTGGTGTGTCTGGGCACTGGGCAAAGTGGGGGTGGGGGGGGGGGCAGTGAAAGATAACGTGTGAAGGGGGCTATGGAAGAAAGGCTCCCATTTTTAGGTCTGGTGTCTATTATGATCTGGGGGCGGCGTGTGGCTCAGTGGGCTGTGCCTGTGACTGGAAGGTTGCCAGTTTCAACCTCATTCACATGTCTGTGGGCCCTTAAACTCCAACTGCAGGGGTTCTGCATGAAGGCTGAACCTGTACTGTGACCCCCCCCGCCACATTCTGCATATGTGTCTTATGGAGAGCAAGGATGGGGTAGGTACAAAGAGAATTTCCCCGTGATGATTAATAAAGAATCACTGTTCTATTTCTGGCGGCTTTGCTGGCATCCTCCATGTGCCCCGTCACCTTCAGCTTCCCATGGGCCGCACCGCGAGAGTGACTTGGTGCTGCTTTGTCCTCAATGTTCATACCTGTCAACACATCCCCAGCTGTCCCGATGAGGGGTGGCAGGCTCCATGTGGGATGCTCACACGACCATTTGCACATGCCTGAGTGGACTCCAGGTTCCAGAGCATACTGAATGCACATTTGGGAGAGACATGAACAGGACATACAAGTAGACAGACTATGTTATCAGCTATTTGGGGCACCGCAAGCATAAACACACGAAAACAAGCATAAGCCACACAAACAGATGGCAAAAAATAGCAGCGACGCAGACTTGGCAGCTCGGCTACCAGAAACA
Organism: Petrocephalus schoutedeni; assembly: GCA_026780765.1. Taxonomy (NCBI): domain Eukaryota; kingdom Metazoa; phylum Chordata; class Actinopteri; order Osteoglossiformes; family Mormyridae; genus Petrocephalus; species Petrocephalus schoutedeni. The sequence continues at coordinate 1,266,248 of JAODKL010000115.1, forward strand.
CTGCTCTCGGGTACCCGCAAACCAGGTTCTCGCCGAACACACCGGGTCTGGGAGACTTCCTGTCTGCCACGATGCTATTAGCTCCCGATGCTGGATCACAAAGGACCAATTGCACGCCACTGAAACAGAAATCAGTCTTAAGCAATTTTAAACAATGAGGAACGGGGGTGGGGGTCGTTAAATACAGGAATTTCCTGGTTATGATCAATATACACACTTCTAAGGAACATTAACAAAAGGAATTTGTTACTGATTCCAAAAAAAAAAAAAAAAAAATGAGACAATACCAAATAAATCTGCCAAGAGCCTCAAATGGCACATAAACAGCTGGGAATATGTGCAAATGATTTTATGAATGAATTATCTCTACATTACAAGCAGACCTCAATATGACCATTTACACAAGATTAGTAGACCAACCATCTGTCACTTAGGCCTAGGCCTACATGATGCTAGTGTTGTTCCATTTCAGCCATTAGTCCCAGAAGATAAAAAAGACACTGGACGCTGGCATACGTCCATGCACCCTACAACAACCCGGTCCCCGTCACGTTAAATATGACCAGCTCTTGTTTTTTGTCCCCCATTCGTTCCATCACATTCAATTTGTTGAATGTTTTAAGATAGACGAGTTGGGGTAAATGTACCCTCCGTTCATCCCAAGTAATCAGTGAACTATTGAATGCAAACTACAATTTTCGCCATAATCAACGCGATTAGAGAACTAATTCATGTGCAATGTCACATCAGGCCCACCCCATCTTCCCTGAAACATTTGCTGTGTGATGCATCCCATCTTCAGAATACATTCCCTTCAACCAATTGGCTCAGCTGTTGGACGGCATGGTTATCTGTCATTGATTTCTTCATGATACATCTGCCTTTTGTTTTCTCAGATAAATGTCAGTTGCAAGGTTTCAGCCATTGTCAGATTGCTGGACATTATGTCTGAGGTATTAAAGGCTTGGCAAATGCATTCTCATTGTTGCTTATGATGTCTGAGGTTTAATTAAGCGCACTAACAAAGCGAGAGTCCAGAATGATCAGTCAGCCAGAAACCAACCCGATTCCACTCGGTGTCTAAATTGAACACATCGAAAGTAAACTTGTCTCAAAGACATGGCGCTCTGAGAAGCTGCACGTCCTAATAAAATGGTAAATACAAAGGCAATAAATCAATGCGCCGACAAAAGAAGCCGAAAGATTTACAAGACAGGAACAGCAATGTAATCTAAGCAGAGAGCCATCCCAACATCATGCCCCGTGTCATTCTCTGGGCACTAGAAACCATGGGCGTAAATTGTTGCCCCCTCCCCTCAATAATCAAAACCAGCCAATGCAACCACCTACACCGCCTTAAATGGAGACCTCAAAC
>JAODKL010000115.1:1267722-1280444 GCA_026780765.1 Petrocephalus schoutedeni
CCCCCCCCCCCCCCCCCCCCCCCCCCCCAGTACTCAACCAAAAGTTATACCCTTGTTAGAAACCTTGCCCGCTGTAATTAATAACTGCTGTCAGACTGGATCTACTCAGTACGCAGCAGCAAACAACGAGGTCCAGCGTTTTAATGTAAGGCAGATAAGGGAAGCATACATGAGCGGAGGTTATCGTTATGAATTATGGTTCTGCACATTCCTGTTTTAGAGAGGAGAAACCTTGAGGGGCTGGCAGGCGCACACGGCGGGGGCACAGCCCTACGGATAATGCAGAGGAAGCGGGGCGGCGTCAATAACGCCTTATCTCAAGGAATGTCGGAGTCCTTGAGCCTCTCACCATGCACCGGCAAGAGCAGCTTACCCTTGCCACCAGTGGAGAGGAGTAAAATAGCCCCATAAAGAAACTGACGCTTCTCTCGTCGGGATACGCGCGTATTACAATCAAACAAATGAATCGGAATTAAACGGCCCTGTTTTATCTGCCCCCACGATGTCAAGTCGTCAAGGAGTTTTAGAAACCAGAGCCCGTAAAAATGTGCACTTCGCAGTAAGAGTTTGGGGGAAATGGAAGTCGAATGATTATTGATGGCAGTAGAGATAGTGCCGTGATTTGCTCATTTCGCACCGGATACATACAGGAAACAGTGATGCCTCGGATCGTTTTCTGTCCCCGATCACGAATGCGCGTGCAGGCAGTGAGCCAAATAGCTTTTTAAATTTAAACTTTCTTGTTTTCAAGAATAACCCTTTTTATGTATTTGTTGCTGTCTTAAATTTTTGTCCCTGTTGGCAGCTGGTGCAATTCACCATTCTCACCACCAGATGTCAGGCGTTACGCTGTTACGCGCGTACGTTTCCGGGTTTGGATTCCTGCAGTGATTTGCCATCTGGTCTTTGATCACTTATTCATTCTGATCCAGAGCTAAAGAATAATAAATGCTCGGAAAATGGGACATGCATTTGTTTACCGCTCTCACGGACGACTGTTAATTACACAGCGATGTTCTGAGGCTGGAAATGAAACCTCACCTTAAATTTTGAGCACAGCCATACATTTCCCTACGCTGCATTTGCCACGTTTCAAGCACGGATTTTGCAAGCTTTGACAAGTATTACAGAATTGATTAACACGGGAAAAATTCCCATTGAAAAAAAAACATTCCGTTAGAGTAAATATACCCACTTTGATCCCTTTCATGTACGTTAGAATGACCCAGCAGAACTAAGGATTCAGACACTAATACCCAGATTAGAAAATTATTGCTGTCTATGTAGGTCACAAATTCAGCTCACAAATTTGATTTAATTACCCCAGGATACAGACCCTCACACAAAACCGCACACACACCTTTGTATCCATATCTTTGTGGGGACCATACATTATTTTATATGGGACAAATTATGACAACCTTAACCATAACCCAGCCCTAACCTTAACCATAAGTGACCAAACAAAATACAAGACATTTGGCATTTTTAGTTTTTTGATTGCAGTCACAGATTTTTAAAGGTTGAGTTTCCCCTTGTGTCCCCACAAGGTCAAAATAACAGGTTTTTAATCATATTGCAGGGACATTTGGTCACCACAATGTAATATATACATACCACCACCACCATCCAGAACCCCACCCCCCACGCACACATGACACACGCACAAACACACACACACACACAGACACCAGAACATACAGAATTCACTAGTATAAAAGAACAATGTGTTATTAAATCCAATAACACTGCCACATTGTAAAACCCAGAACAGGTCTAAGTATCAATAACGGGATATATCGGAGTACTATAATCCCATTTACCATATTGGCCTGATCACTGTTCAAATTGATCCCTACTACAGATTCAAGTTTGGAAACTCAGCCGTGTGAAATGGGATTGCTGCAGTGTGTGTGTGTGACCTTGGAGACAGCACAGAGGGAAACTGCATGAGGAACAATGGGTGGGACTCAATGCACAAAGAAACACAGCAAATACCAAATATACCTAGTTAGTCACAGGCAAGTACCACTATACTTTAGTTGCAAACAGTAACAGAGTTAGTGCTGGGGTAAGTGTATTAAATGGTCCAGCTAACACCTTCTGGTGTGGCTGGTGGCAGCAAGAAGCATCCATGATGGCAGTAACGTAACACAACCTCATGATCCGAACACCTCAGTGTCCCTGAGAAGGCTACGGATGATGACTCCATCATAATTTTGTCCATCACTACACTATCCAATCGTAAGCAGCCTCACCATTCCCAGGTCCACTGTCTGGGAGGAACACAAGTGCGACGAAGAATCTTCTGCTCATTTGGATCACAGAACGATCACTCTGTGCACAAATATGAATAACAATGCTCAGTGGGGAAACAGTCCAGAACCAAACAATTAAATCATGTCATTAGATGACGGTCAAAGTGGGCAATTCACCTTTGCGAGGAACAAGGCACAATTTATTTCTCTTAATGGAGGACAGGGCATGGGCACCCCTTAGCGCTCAGGGGGTATCGGCTTGGCCCGTGTATTAATGAGAGACTGAACGAGAGAAAACAGCCTGGCTGCAAGTACCTTTGTTCGCAAAAATCGCCCAGTGCTGAGCAGTGCTATTGCCACGGATGACTGTGATTAAACGGTTAAATGGCCACGAATAGCGATTGCTTCCTCCCTCTTAATCAGAGTTATCAGAGACGCTCAAACCAACAAAGATTTGTTAACACAACCATGCAACATCCTTAGCTTAAGAAGCCAGACTAACTCTTTATATTACACAGATGTGGCCGCCGACAAACATCAGGCAGGGATAAAAACCGGAGACCGAAGTCATCCTTCATTAGTCTTTTTGATACATGAGCAATGCCGAAAATGCTCAGACTAGATGAACGCTCACACTTCTCGGGGATTAGCTGATTGGTGTTCCGGAAAGATATGATCACAAACAGACCACTTACTCGAAGGAGAAAAATTTTTGAAAGATGCCTTTAATTCCGACCGGTAAATTGTGAGGGAAAACGCCAGCTTTACTATAACAGCACAACAGGACAGTCTGCGTGTGTGACATCCTCTGACCGCATGGGAGCTTTTTCCATTTTAACTGGCTTGGCACAGCAACCTTGAGTGATTTTGCAAAGAGAAGAAGAGACAGACCTGAAAGTATTCATGAAAACGGGGAGCGGGGGGCCAGTAGATCTTCCACAGCGTTTTTATATTAGAACTGGATCAAGCTAAACCACAAATGTCAAGCAGACTCATAATATCAAGTCTGGCCTTGTCCTGCTCGCAAAGAGGGGATGCAGCCTTTGCACTGATCTGGGGGCTGCCATTTTCACTGGTATTATTTCAGGAATCAAAATGCTCGTTGTTCGTTGTTGTCAGTCACCATGAGAAAGTTCTACTGGGCAAAATCTCATAATAAGTCATAATTGCCTGCATTACAGCTCCTTACTTTCATTGTAAGGTTAATCAAAGGGGATGCAAAGGTTAACAACATCGCTTTTGGCTCCTATTAACATACCCCAGAGGCATGGTAATAGTGGTGGGGGGTGGGTGGTTAGGACAATTCCAAGTCCCCCTGAAAGACAGGGGCCCTTAGAAATTTGGAACAGAATTGGAATGGTCTGGGTTAGGCTTCCGATGGTATATGCTTTCAATGGGCCCAGACTTTCTAGCAGCAACCCCGGCACAGCCATGCTCTGTGCAAGTAAAGCAAATGCTCTTTCCACAAAGAACTTTCCTACAAGGAAAAAAAAACAAAGCACTGACTATTAGGCCTACGGAAAAACACAGTTCACCCACATGCAACACCCATTTCTTTGATTACTTGTCCAGGATTAAACACTTTGAGTGAAGTCAAATAATAATAATTTTTGTAGAGCAGGTTCAGAACTCTTCGTATTACCATAGGCTACATCTAGTATTTACTAAACTACACTGAATCTACTGTAATTTTATGACTCTGAAGGTGATGCGATCAGCCAGTGATGCCACCTCCAGGAATGTTTCCAACAATCTAATGTGAACTGAGAGAAAAACCACAGAAAGGACCAGGCTGCTATTGGGCCTTTGAGAAGGAAATGTGGCTGTCTAACTGCCACATTGCTAATGATTCCTGTTCACTTCCGAGTGGAAACGTGATGGCCGTGATCTCAGCAGAGATCAGGAGGGGGTTTGGGCGCCGATTTAAGGTCTATAACTGCAACGGACGGCTCCTTCTGATCATCATCAAAGGCGTTACATGCGCACAACTGGGCTATATTACCGCGGTATCAATTAACTGCTTACTTACTGACTGGACTTACGTAAATAACTGTCTAAATAATTAAAAAAGATAAATAAATAATAAAAAAAAAACAGGCTAGCGATACCTACCAAACGAGACCGATTGTATCAAATTTGTCTCTGATTAACTAAACCGCACTTGAAAATGAATTGATTTTAAATCCTAATGAAGTGTTGCGCCTTGAACGCTAATGAAGACCCACATGGATTAAGTCCCAGATGGATTACCTTATCAACACTTTACCTTTATGCTCTAATCTCTGCTTTTGATAAAAAAATATCAAGACATCGGTCATCTTATGCAATATTGTCAAAGGTCCAAGTGTATAAGTACAGTGCGAGTTATTTAACTGCCATTATATTCTTTATTCACTCGACAATTGATTTTATTTTTAAATTAAAAATATCTCTGGCAAGTCTGAAAGTTGCTGTGAACTTTTGAAGGGATTTTTCAATCTATAATTCTTTGTCATAGTCCCTCCCGTCTCTCACACGCACCATTACCCTCAACTAATATTATGAAGAAATAAGAACAGATTGTTGGGAAATATGCAAATTGCTCAGACAAGGTATTATTTTATAATATTCTCCATCCTGACAAAACAGATGGCTTATGGCAATTGTGCACCGCTTTATATTTACTTTAAACTGTACGGTCCCGCAATGCGGCTGGCTCGCACCTATGATAAGCTTTTAATGAAAAAGCTAAACGGGAGCGACATGCAGTGTATCCGCGCTGTTAATGAAGGCCTCACAAAGGTACCCTCCGTCCATCCGCCTATCCATCCATTTTCCATAACTACCAATCTGTGAGTCACGGGGAGGAAACACACACACACACACGCATGTCTAAATGGGGACCTTCCATTCATTTTTATGGGAGAAACCCTAATCCCAGTCACAACACCCTTAACCCCAACCCAGCCCTAACCCTAACCATAAGTAACCAACCGAAATACAAGCCTTTTGGCATTTTTACTTTTTTGATTGCATTCAGAGATTTTTATAAAACTGAGGTTATCCAAATGGGGACCTGGAAAGATGTTTCCAAAAGTAGGCAAATTTCAGGTTTTACCAATGTTATCTATGCAAACCCAGATTGATGTGCACACACACACATGTATTGTGCATGTATTCCTATCTTTATGGGGGCTCTCCATTGATTGCTATGGGCATAACCCTAATTCCAACTATGGCAACTTTAACCCCTAACTCAGCTGTAACCTTTATGATGAGTAACCAAACAAATGCAAGACAAGGCATTTTTAGCTTTTTAATTGCAGTCACAGATTTTTTGTAAGATTTAGGTTATCCTTGTGAGGATGGAGAAAATACCCCCACAGGGTAAAATAAGTACCAGGTTTTTATCACATTGTGGGGGCATTGGGGGCATTTGTGGGGACATTGGGGACATTTTGACATTTTTAATGTTTTGATTGCAGTCAGAGGTTTTTCTAAAAGTAATTTTCCCCCATTGCGGGGACCGAGGAAATTCCCCTGACAGCGTCAAATTAACAGGATTTTATCACATTTTGGAGACATTTTTTATTACATCGTGGAGACACATTGGTGCCCACAATGTAATATATACACAAGCACCACCCACAGAGCCATGGCCAAGACTCGAAACTCAAATCTGCAATTATGGAGTTGTGAGGCTGCCGGCATCTAAATAGCGAAGAAGAAAGTGAAAAGAAAAGAATAAACACTGACAAGCATCGCTTTACTCACCCTATATTTCCCTGTCCCTGCAAACAGGATTTGTAAACTACCATTAGCATTTTAGCTCAGTGATTTTTCTCATTAAATGTAGGCCTACGATTGAGGGACGAGATGAGCATACATTTATTAAGCCACTGAAACATTCAGCCGAAAAGCCGTCCATCTATAGAAGTAGAAGCATTTAATTGAAGATACATCAGCTTTTAGCCTGCAGTAAGATTACAATAGTAATGAACTAATGGTCGTTAAGAGTGATGTCTCATGATCATCTGCCCTTTCATTTGCTCACTGGCTTGAATTTAGAGCCCTGGCAGTCAAAGCTTTGGAAACTTTTCTGTCGAGACTCTGAGCACTGCCAGTTCTAGTTCTGCAGCTTTTCCTCTCCAGAACCCAAAACGCGTGATATTATTTTAAAGCGTGGTAAAGTCAGATTCACCTCGAAGGATGCAGACCGAAGCTTGTTGGAAATGGGAAAAGTCTCCGCGTGTCCTGTGAAGATAGAGGCAAAGTCACCCAGGGGCGCAGACTGCATGACACCGGACGATTGTGGGGTTTAAAGTGTATCATTCCTTGGTGCCACTATGAATGGCAACACTTTAGGATGCAGCCATCCCTGTGCTGGCATTTTAATTACAGGATATACACTGACCCTGGGATTCAGAGTTGCAACCAGAATTACTTTCTCATTATATGTGTGGGCATATATATATACACAGTGGTGGCCAGACTTATTAAAACACCTGACAGATCTGAACATATTGACTTTTTTGCCTCCAAAACATGATTTGATAATGTTCAATAAATATGCAGATGGTTGTGCTGAGCAGAAGAAATAAGTGAGACCTACTGTTTTTAACCACTTATAATTTTAATATTTGGTATGTCCACCTTTTGCAGCCATTACCGCAGCACATCTCTCTGGCATAGTGTCAGTATATTTCCTGAGAACTTCCACACTAATGTTATCCCATGCCTTCTGCAACTCAAGCCAAAGGCTTTCCTTTAAATGTACAATGGATCTGTCTAGTTTATTTTCCAACTCGTCACAAATGTGCTTGATGGGGTCGAGGTCCGCACTTAGCACAGTGATTCTCCTTATGAAGGTTCTATTCTATCGTTTATAGAGCATAATGATCACTTTGTAGATATTTCATTTGGGTATATATATATATATATAAGAGAGAGGGAGGGAAAGAGAGAGAGACAGAAAAAGACCACACACATCATTTTATTTCAGACTTAATACATGTGGTGGTGCAGCGGTTAGCACCATTGGCTCATACCTCTGCACCAGGGATCCAATCTCCGTCGTGGCTCCATGTGTGCAGAGTTTACATGTTCGCCCCGTGCAGCTGTGGCTTCCCTCCAGGTATTCCAATTTCCTTCCGAATGTCCAGAAACATGCTGAGGTGAATTGGAGTTGCTAAATAGGCCGTAGGTGTGCATGTGTGAGCGAATGGTGTGTGAGTGTGCCCTGCGATGGGTTGGTGCCCCATCCTGGGTAAATCCCTGCCTTGTGCCCATGCGCTCCAGACCTCCCATACTCCCGTAGGACACGCACTTACAGAAAATGGATGGATGGATGGATGGATTTCATTCATCCCAGATATGAATTCCTAAGAAAAGGGAAGGACCATTCCTTCTTAAAAAATAATACTTAATATTATTGGAAGCAAAATCTAATCAGTCCATTAATACTACAGGACATTTCAAAATAAGTGATAATGAGACAGCAACCTTTACTCTGATTGTTGCCAATAATTACAGGTGACATCCTTATCGCTCACAGATGGAATGAGGCCGCCGCCCCGTACCGGGGAGAGGCGAGGTGGCTCCGGGGTCCATTGTCTCGGGAAGTCCGGGTCGGGCCACGGCACGCCGTCTTATTTCCTCAGCCAAAGGGCCCGTTTGAGTGACACGGCCGGGGAGAAAGGGTGGGCGCTGGGGGCTGGTACTGCATCTGACAGATGCTCCGTGGCCCTTAAAGGCAGCATTGTGGGAGCAGAGATTGAGTTTTCAAAAGGGTCACTGTTGCGTTATCCCTGTTTTCGTTTTTCTCTTCTCAATCTAAGAACAGAAGTGGCTGGCACCAATTGCCTTTCTGGGAAGGTGCTTTCTATTGTATGTGTTTAATATATAATTTAGACAACAAGATTTTTATACTTATTTTTTTTTTGGGGGGGGAGGTCATTTGTTCTAAATTCTGATAATTTGACACCTAAATCAGGGCATCAAATCTGATTTGTCAGTATTATTTGCAATTGCAATATTATTTCCGGATTGAACGCAGCTTCACAAAGACTATCACTATATTCATGGTGCACTCACTGGACATGATTATCCAGAATGGACTGTATAATGCCAACCTTTGTCCATTTGTACGGCTCATATTTACAGATCACAATCTGGCAGCCTGTCTTTCTGAATGGTACAAGGGCCCCCATCTCCCCTGAGATCTCCCCCTAAAGCCCCTAATACTACTGACTACTACTGCCAGTACTGACAGGGTCTCATACAAGAGGCAATGTTTGTGGAGCTACCCATCCCCTGTCTCTGTTTTCATTACTTACCCTTAACGCTGCTTCTCAGAAACGCATCTACCCGATTCTGTCCTAACCAAAAGGGAATTAGAGGCAGGCAAAGCAGAATATTACTATATTACAGTGAATCCCCACGGTGGCGCACGGCCAGCTACCATGAAAAAGGTGCTGCACTCCAGAAGACTAAACCAACATTTATCACTGACTTCCAGGAAGAAATATCACTTTACACAGCCAGTATCGTAAAACCTCGCCGAGCCAGAGAATAACCGCATGTGCTTAAAATTATTATACGTTCTTGTAGTCTTCAAGGCATCTTCTACAGATGCTTCTGAACACGTCAGATGACTCTATAAAGCGCTGTTTTTTGCAGTCGAGGGGGTGGCTTTGGAATGAATAATATCGCATTTAACAATGTGTAATGTCACCACCGAGATGAAGGGTCATCATCGGGATTGATTCCTCGCTCGCCGCAAACACCACGCTCAAGGTTGCTTTTTTCATTTGCTGGTGGCTCCCCCGCCCCCCCCCCCCCTGCTTGCCATGTGTAGGATTACACAAAACATGGCTCACCTATAACGAACACAGGCGAATGGGAAAAAAAGGACCGTAATTAACTGTCAGCCAGACAACAGCCGGGAAAATTGGCCTGAGACAAGATGTCACTCAGATTTCTCCATCAGCAGCATGGTCCCTCTCCCTAACCTACACCCTCCAGGCCATAAATCCATCCCTCAGTAAACCAAGATAGAGTTTTTGCCACAATATCCACTTACATAAAAATGCAGAAGGTTTGAGCAGAGTTTTAAACTTATGGATAAAAGAGGGAGGAGAAGAATCTGCATTATTGATATGTTAAATAATGATGTTCTCTTGGCTTGGGAAACGGCCCAATTATTTGACGTCTTTATGTTTTCGCTGAGCTGCATTGTGGGAAACAATTAGGAGGAACATGGACGTGTGACAGCCCTCCTGGCATATTCTAAATATCAGATTTAAAGTGATGACCTTGTCAGCGCTGTAATTTCACAGGTACGCCACTATGGGCTTGAATCCTACTTCTTGCTTGGCGCGTGGAGCTTGCATCTCGTCCTGTCCTTTATGTGGGACTTCCCCAGGTTCTCTGGGGTCCAACTGCAGTCCAAAAACATAGACTGGACTGAACCAGTGTTCTGATTTACCCTTAGAATGAGATGGAGTGCTATCCTGTCCAGGGTATCCCTTGTCCCTGTGCTGGGTAGTAGGAGACAATTGGTATCTCCTTTGTGTGGACAGAGATTTTTATTAATGTAGATTTTTATTTATTAACGGAGGAGGAAAAACACTGTTTTAAAAAACCCCTTGTACGTGTGAACAAGGCCAGAAATAACGTGAGTCTCCCCATCAGTTACAGACACGAGCCATCCCAGAAATGGGCAGGTTTGCACCGACTCTGGGTGTCATCACCATCACAGTGATTTCATGAGGCACAGCTGAACTTTAGGAGCAAATGTTGCATGTCGTCTCCGAGAAGACCGGTTTCCACGAGGGCCAGATGAACAGGGGGCGGGGAGACGTCTCACTCGCCTTCTGCTGGCGGTGGGTTTTTTGCAGAGCCTTGTTGGTTGGGGAAAAAGAGAGGGAAAGTTGTGCTGAAGTCCTGCAGTCTTTATGTCGCAGTGTATTAGTCAGAATGGGCAGCCTGATCTTCGCATAGCTTACAGACGGAAGTCGCCACTGGAGCCTTGTTGTTACCCTCCTGAATGAGGTCTATTATTCTTTAATAGTATTTCTGATATATGGTTATCAGAATACAATTGCCAGCATACAAAATCTAAAACTAATTACGTACATTCCTCTGAAAAATGCTGCCTATTGCTGCCCCTGGGACCAATTTTCCTTTCTCACAGAAGACCCCTCCCAGGGTCTGGTCACTCTAAAAGCACCAGAGACCAGATGGGGTGTGATAAATCATGTCCAGAGAGCTCGGCACAGCAAGACCAGCATTATTCTATATCGGCAACGAAATAATTATTCATTTTTGACTTGCCTATCATGCATACAAATTATGACACATATATTTTTGGATTCTTGTAGTCGATTTCTCGAGTGAGGTGCCGCGACACCACCAAGCAAGGGGCTTCGCGGGATGATTTCCCCCTGCGTTAGAAGCTATAAATGTATCTTTATATTGGTGACAAGTTGCCGGAATTGCTGGATGCGCGGAGGACAAATGGAGCCCATTGTCTGTGTGACTGCAGATTCAGTAATGATGAAAGGGCTCGACCAGAAAGTGGAATAATCACCCTGCATCACCACATCGTCGCAATTAACTCCTTTTGACATAAAGCAGAATGCTATTTTTTTGCACCTATGTCATGTCAATATACAGTATATATGAGTACAGGCAGTCCCTGGCTTAAAAATGTCCCACTTACGGACAACTCGTACTTACAAACCTTAAATACTTAAATAAATACAACAATTCGTAATTAAGAAGGCACAGACCACTTTGTGACGCTCATGAAAACATTGTGCGGCTTCAGTGGTTTGCTGGCTTGAGGTACAGCACAATATTCTGTGTAGCTACCTTTATTATCACTGTATTATTGTTATTGTTATTATGAACTGTATTCTTATTTTTACGACTCGCCTTCAAATTTGACTTTAAGACAGACTTTGGGAATGGATCTCATTCATAACCTGGGAACTGCCTGTACCCAGAGGGGTTAAATACAAACTCCTCTAACCTCTCACTTATATTAAAAAGAAACACAATAGCTCAAAATTATTGTCGTTTTTCAAGATGATTAGACAACACAAAGCACAGAATTCACACCGAATAATTACCCCTGGAAGGTACTGCTCCATTGCATAGTTGTGATTGTTTAACTTATTACCCGTAAGAGTCTTCTCGGATCATCACTCGCACATCTGCGCCCAGATCCTCTAAGACTAGCTATGCACATGTTCTTGGCTCAGATCTCTAAAAAACAAATCCCTCCCACATGCCTCCATTTGGACAAGCAGAGCGGTAAATGCTGCTACCAAACAATGCTAACGATGTCATATATTCACTGGCAATACGTGTGAAATGTCTCGTTTCCGCTTCGCCTTGCCTGTAGTGAGTGAACACCCTGTGATAGATCGGCATCCATTTCAGGGTGTCTCAAACCTGATTACCCCCCCCCGCCTCCCCATAGCTGGTTATGGACAATGGTGGGATGTTAAAAATAGAATTAAACAGGAAGTTCTTTCTTCTTCTTAGATTGGCTCTTGGAGAAAAATGAATTGTTCTTGAGGATACTCTTAAACCACGTTGCTACAAACAACAACATTAGCTCAATAACACAAGTTACTGAAGCATGCTGCAATTCCATTTAATCCTAATTGATCCCTGGATTTGTCTTGAATGGTAAACGCTATATGTTGGCTTTTTAACTGATTAGCTTTCTGCCTGCTCCGCACACACGCTCTTCTCAAATCCATCCCCCCACAGGTGTCAGGGAGAATAAGATTTCAGTCTGATACGCTCACACTGCCGTTTCGTTAGCCAGGAAACTTGTTCACAAGCGAGCTCAATTACATACCGCTGTAGTGATAACCCAAAAACCTGCCAGGTGACAGCATGGAAACAAATACAGGAATTTACAGAACATTGTGGGGACCCTTTCTCAGCTGTTGGCAGCTTTATATAATACATGTGTAAATAACAGCAAGAATAAATACTGGTATTATAAGTAGCAGTGCATCTAGCTACGTGGCCATTTGAGGGGATGTTCAGCCATGTTAATGACTTTTACTCATTCGTAGTTACAATTCAGATCAGTCACAGTAAGTCATGCCATGGACCAAATGCGTATTCACCGAATATTTTGTTGCTAATGCCTTCCCTTATATTGCTGTCATAAGCACAGAATCACAAGAGCAAGGGAGCAGATTAAAGTGAACGTAATTAACAAAACAACTGTCCATGCGTTATAACTGGGTGCAAAACTTTCAGTTTTCATGAGAAAAAAATTTGTTACTACCCCACTGACCCTTTGTTAAGTCACTTCCGGTTTATGCTGACTTCAACGCTCCATTGGTGGGAAATGATCTAATAAGTGGAGAAACCATAACGGCGCAGTCAGCGACTGTTTAGCGGCGTCTTGTAAAGATCCGTGTGCACTTTCTAACGGGCATTTATAGGGATGGGGGG
>JAODKL010000115.1:1283509-1296104 GCA_026780765.1 Petrocephalus schoutedeni
CCCCCCCCCCCCCCCCCCCACCCCCTTGGTGGGAGCTGAAGTGGTTGCCTAGTTACAGCCTCTTAAAGCAACAGCTTCGCCCGGGCCCCGTTTTCCAGTGGGTGGTGTGGTGGGGGTCTCGTGTGGGGGTGTGGAATCGCAGAAAGGGTGCTAGCAAGCCGACCCCAGATGACCTCTGGATCCCCTCCCCCCAGGCCCTGAGCAGCATGGGGGCCACTGGGAAAAAGGCGCTTTGAGAAAATGACAACCTCTGGAGTAGCGAGCCACACCAGGTGGTCAGAACAACGCCGCAGTGTCGTCATGGCGATGCCGGGGAGCATAATGAGCGCAGGCTCTGGGTGTTAATCTAAACACACTGCTGAGCGAGCGGCCCCAGTGGTGGCGCGGGGGGGCTCAGGATGTCTATTCACGAACCGGAACTGTGGCACGAAATTAGCAAACTACCCCGTGAACATGATGCCATGGTTCAGGTTTGTGGTTCCATTATGAAAAAAATAACCAAAGAACTGCAAGAGGTTGGTCTCTGATAATGCTTCCCTGCCCCTCAAATTCCTGTGGCCAAGAACAGAAATCAAATTGCAAATTTTCTAAAAAAGAAAAACATCCTTAGTTTCTGAAGAAGTTGTTTGTTTGTTTAATGGACACAGAAAAAAAATGCAGATTCCCCCGGGCATACCATAATGGGATGAGATTGAAAAGTAGCATTTGCGCGTTAAACACCATTAACTTTGATCCCACACCGCCAAAGCGGGGCTCTTGCTGTTTACTGGATCTCCCGTTGGCTCCTACCGTGGGAAGATAATTGTGTCGGACCGTTTGCATGCAGTTCCCTTCCCTTGCCTGTGACGGGAGGTTCCAGTCTAGAGGTACGGAGAGAGGGACAGTAGTTCTGGAGGCATGTGTGTGAATGGCCGCGATGCGCAACGCCCTCGGCTGAAGTAGGACATCACATGCGACAGTGCTGCATGCGACGGTGCTGCATGGGTGCCGTGACTCGGCAGCCCTGGGGGTTTAATGTGGCTGACTGCTGCTCTTGGAGGTAATGGCCAGGAAGAGAGGAGCTCTTTAAGCTGGCTTCTCCTTAAGCAGCTGCGCTGTGCTTAGCAGCTCGCAGCTACTCCCCCCGGTAACGGTCATGCGGTGGAAATTAGGCACACGTGCAGAAAGAGAGATTTATTAGTCTTGGTGGTTTGTGCTTTCAGGTTGACTCCCATATCACCACACTACTGTAAAGCTCAATTAAGGAATGGACATCAAAAGAATGTTTTTTTTGTTACAAAATGCGAGAAGAAGGTTGCTTTTTAAAAACGTGTCCCCTCAAAGATAGCAATAGCTGCACACAGGGAAAAAAAGACTCATGCACACACACAGACACACACAGTCACACACACAGAAACAGAGGTGCACACACAGACACGAATAGTCACACACACAGAAACAGAGGTGCACACACAGACAGACACAGATAGACAGAGAGATACACAGACAGGCTCACAATCAGACACACAGGCAGACAGAATCAGACACACAATCAGACACACAGGCAGACACAGAGGCAGACAGAATCAGACACACAGGCAGACACACAGGCAGACAGAATCAGACACACAATCAGACACACAGGCAGACAGAATCAGACACACAATCAGACACACAGGCAGACACAGAGGCAGACAGAATCAGACGCACAGGCAGACACAGAGGCAGACAGAATCAGACACACAGGCAGACACACAGACAGACAGACAGAAACACATGCAGGTAGGCAGGTAGACAGACAGACAGATACAGACAGATGCAGACAAACACACACACACACACACATAGACACAAAGACAGATACAGACAGACACACACCTTACAGTGCAGAAATGCGCCTGGTACAGCTGTCTGGCTTGCTGCCCATCTCAGCCCTCCGACAGCTCAAGGCTTCCTAAGTGTAATTAATGCACCGGTAATGATGCAGAAAAGTTGCGGCTATGTAACAAAACACATTTCGCCCCTTGCCAGAAAACTCTGCGGGAGAAAATTGGCCCGTGCACATACCGCTTAAAATGAGTAATAATGATAATAAAAAACAGACAAGCAGGGGGGTAAATTCTGTCTGTCACCATATCATCCAGAGGTAAGACCAAGCAAATGCGTAGGACTGTACAGGAAGGATAAAAACACAGCAGAGTGGGTGGTTAAGAAGGCTCTGGGTAAAAAGGGCGGGGGGGGGGGGAGACAGCGACTCGCCCCCCCGCCTGATCGATCGGACGTGGATTCTGGCACGGTTGGTTTCCATGAAACGATTACCGGGAGTGAATACACGGAGGCTTAATTGGTGGGGTGTATTGATTTCTCCTTCGATGATGAACACTGAGCACATATGAGCTGCCGGCAGTCGATGGGCAGACAAGAGGAGACACGTTGGGCTGAGGTTCTAGCCTAATGCCTTAATCATGCTCCATAACTGAAAAATGAACCTCCCTGCTCCCATTTTGCATGGGAGCCATGTGAAGGACCATGAGTTCCTATGATAGACCTGCATCCATCTGCGGGTCCTATCCTGTGGAGCTTTTCTCTGGAGTCTTTGGCATTCATTCAACCTCAAGCCTCAGGAGATGCGTTTAAGTCATTGTTTACCCAGCAAGTCACCCGTTTCAGGTGCAAGTAAATCACCGACGAGGATATAAAACCAGGGGATGCCCCGTGACAGGCCGGCCTCTGAAGAAGGCTCGCATTCTGATTTACAGAGAACGCTGCGGGTTCTGTTATAGCCTCGAGGGGCCTGGGTGAGCCGGCGCGCAGAAACAAGGCAGAGCCACAATGGCTGCTTCTCGACTGGGGAGTTCAACCGCACTCAAAGGGAGCAATGGGGTAGGATGCCACCAGCGTCCTACCAAAAATAAGTACATCTCCCACAATGCACCAGGGTCGACGGTTCAGCCAGAGGCAGGCTAATGGGATAACTGCTCTCGGTTGTAACACATTAATTATAACATATTCATTTTGTAATATTTCCTAATATCTGTCTGGGTGCTTTACGAAGACACTTCAGCTGCTTGGCAGGCAGAAGACTGGTCGGGGCTGGCAGAGAGGGTGATGTGTTGACCACCCCTGCCTACAGACCTGCTAATGAGTGGCTCCATAATTCTTAGTAGTAATGAAGATGAGGGGTACTGAATGCGGTACCCCATGGAATCTTGGGCCTGCCGCATCGATTGTGCTGGGGATGGGCTGGGGACAGCGCTGGGGGGCATCCACAGCCGTCTAGCGCCATCGATTGGAGGCTCCCTGTCAGAGGGCCTCTGTCTCTGATAAGACGGATTAAACCACTGGGGCGGCGCTGGCGGCTCGACGCCCCCCTCCCCCACTCCCTCAGGACCCCTCTGTGGCTTCAGCTTCGCACACAGGGCATCTGAACGGTGGGGATCAGGCGCATCGCTGCTCACACATGGCATTATTAACGACGTGATCCGGGAGCGGCTGACCGGCACGGTACTACACCCTGACCGGAGTATTCCTGCGCGTTTCCAGGCCGCCTGTGCCTCTCTGCGCCGTATAGCCATCCTGAGTGCCGCCGCTCAGTAATAACATCTGGCCCCCGGGTTAACATCTCATTCATTCTCCCAGTAATGGGCATTACGTGAAATGTAAAGGTTTAAATGTGCCCATGTAATGGGAAAGAGCAGCCGTCCTGCTGCAAGAAGTCATTATTCCTCCAGGAAGAGGCAGCCATCCCCTGGCAGGCACACAGGTCCTGCCCATGCAGCGAGGACCTGCTATGTGACAGCAGGCTTCCTGTGAAGCGTTCGGATACTTTACTGCTCTTAATGTTTTTTTTTTTTTCTTTCTTGCGAAAATGTTTCACGTCCGTTTCTGGCCTCTATGCACTGCCTCTGAGCTAAAGCGCCGGCAGCAGCCGCCCGGATCCCGGGAATGACACTTACTCCGGTACCATCTGGGCCCCCGGAGCGCTCGCAGACATCCGGGCCGCCACACTGTCTGGGGTGAGGATTCAGCATGATTCAGCCTGCCGCTCTGCTTCCGCCATGGATTTGTGGGGACATCGAGACCTGTAATGTAACAACCCCCCCAGTTCCTACTAAGCCAGCCCACCCTGATCACACTCCAGGACGGGGGGTTGCGACACAGGCTGTCCCCGGTTTCCATGCCCCTTCCCAACTGGTGGGGTGGGTGAAGTACCCGCTCTGAGGTTCATGAGTCAAGGCTCATCTACATACTGCCCATCTGGCATTCCGGACACAAATCCTTAGAAAAGGGCGTGTGGACTGCGCTCCGAAGGGGGTGAGGGTAAAAGATGGGAGGTGCCCCTGGCTACTCACCCCACGTCTTGCTGCAGCTGACTTGGGGGCGAACGATGACATGGTGCACTGGGCCCGGCTGTCGGGGTAAACATAAAGGAACATCTGGAAAGGACGAGGAGGCCCCCTCCGCTTGTGGCTGGACACTGATGGATTACTATAGCCGTTATTGGACGTGCCGCTTGTCCCCGGTGGCGTCTCTGAACCTCGGCCCGCCCTAATTGTCCCCAGAACCGCGTGCAGGAGCTCTTGCGGGGAGGAAAGAGTCCCGCTGCTCCCCATGTGGTTTTCATTTGCTTGATTTATCACACAACCAGCCCCAAACAAATGCCAATGAATTTTAGTGGACAGCGAGCTCAGCTGATCCAACGTTACCCAGTGCAGGAAATGATACAGAAGCAAAGCCAGCCTGAGAGGCATCTAACCCAACTCCGAATCTGAGTGAGTGCTGTTTCGGGGGGGCTGGGGGGGCGAAGCCCGGTGACACGGCGGTATGTGTGAGAGGACGCCTCTGGCCTTGGTCTCAGTGCGTCACCTCCTTAGTCATGTAAGGAATCCACTTGCAGAGTCTTGTTTCGGCAAAAACGGTGGTTTATTGGAACAGCTAAACTAATATGATGTGATACAGTGTAGACACACACCGGGTATTGAAAGGCAGGTCAAATACAAATTAGAGAGAGTTTCTTACCCCGCGCTATAGCCCAAAAAGACCCTCCCCAGCAAGGCATTGTGTATTGGTTTTGTGAGTGAATTCACGTTTATGGGATGACCTCCTGTGGTAGGGTGAAGCAGGACAGGACGGAGACTTGGTAGCTCAATCACCTCTTTGATCTTATCACCCGGGTGGTGCCAAATGGGACCCTCATTCTCCCTCTGGCTTCCTTATCACGAATTGATATCACTGTCTGTACTCAAATGATCAGCCAAGAACATTTGGGCATCTTTACTACTTTTCCTTACAGTCAGGTACACCGAGGTGGGGGCGTCGGGAGGGTGTGAGGCGTGTGGTAGAAATGAGCCACTTTCCGGTGCGTCTGCCTGATGCTTAGCAGCTGGGAATGCAATTTGGCATCCAGCTGTCACGAATCGCGCACCCCCCCCCCACCACCCACCACCATCTAACGGATGTGACCCAAATTATGGGATGGCACAGCATGGTGTGTCATCTCACATAACAGCGATACTTATCAATTCATCTGCAGCTCACCCGTCCCCAGCTCTGGATGCTTTTCTCTGTGTCTGTCCACAGACAGCTAACCTTTAAGTGACCTTGGGTGCAAGAGGGAAGGGGCAGAATCGGACAGGGAAGCGGGGGGGTTCTGCCAAGCCTGGGCTGCCTGCAGCTGATGTGTCACTTTCAGTAAAGAGACCAGCCTCGTGCTCCTGCTAACCCTTTCCAAACACATACCTCCTTCTCGCACCTCTTCCCCACCCGCCTGATGCTAAATTAATTCCATTCACAAGCCCTCTTATTAGAATTTCGTGATCTCAGTTCCTCCTTCAGCAAAACCTTGTTTGAGTCTCTTAATAAACCTTTCAATCAAGGTTCAATTCGCGAGCATGAATGGAGTTTGGGGCAGTACACGGGCAGTTTTCTTAACACTTCCAGAAATTTCTGATGCCCCACGGACCCCTCTTCATGTAAGCCTTTGTTATCGTGTCCACCTATAGCCATTTAACTGCACGCTAATTAATACTAAAGCCACACTTTGCTCCTGCGCAGCTATAATCCTGGGAGGACGGCAGATCCCTTTCAGTTCATTCTGCAGGTTTTTGATATCCTAACCCCCCCCCCCCCACACACACACACACAAACACACACGCACACACTTTCCCAGGGACTGGATTACCTGGCTGCCGTCACACAGGAGGAGCTAGAGGAATTACGTTGCTTTAGTCTAGAGAAAAGGAGGGAGAGACAGTGCTGGATTAAACATCGCTTCATACCAACCTGCCCCCCACCCCCAAAAATAAATAAAGGCCCCTCCTTTTAGGCACGTCTTCACCTGCCCGCCGCCAGCCATCCGTATCTCTGTACCACTGCTCTCTCCTCCTCCCTGCCTGCCTTCTCCTTGTTAATCTATCTTTTTTTACACGTGCCTTTTAATTGATTTTAGAGGCGGGGGGGGAGGTCTGGAAAGTGGGGAGCGGCTTCGAATGTGTGGGGCACAATGCTGAATGCATCTCGCTGCCATTTATAAGCCGATCCTCTCCGATGCCGCTCAGCCTGACAAAAAAGAAATAAATAAGCATGGAAAAAGAAAATAGCTCACCGTCAAGTTCCCTGACAGGGATTTTTATTTATTTATTTTGCGGGACAGAGTATAAGTAGGAAGCGTAGTGGCCAGTCCGTTCCCTCACCTACCACCTACCCCCCCAGCCAACCCCGCCCCCCCCGCCCTCCCCTGCCCCCTACATGGGAGCCGTGTCATGCAGACTAACTACGCCAACGCTGGCATGTGCGTAGCACACCGCGTCCGTCAACTCACTCCAGAACAAATAGGTGACCTCACCGGGCCCCAAGCAACGGCTACACCTTTTCTGCGGCTGCACCAGCACAAAATGACCAGCAGGGGTCAGGCGTGCTCTGCTGGTCCGGGCGCACTTTTCCGAGCAGACGATTACACAATGCGGAGGCACAATCTCGCTCTCGACACACCGCTGCCATGCGGAGTGTCTGAAACGCAAGGTGTTGGGCACGTCTCCTTTGATGTCTCGTGCCTCGTCGAAGAATCTCCGGGCCACACATGCAGGCACGTGCAGAGGGGTGTGCGCGGAGCTTCTGGCATACCTGGCCAATTATGAGAGAGGGATATTAACCCCCCCCGCTCCATCTCCGGTTCCTCCCAGATAATGTGTATTCATGAGATTAGTATCCAAGCCCCGACACGCAAGCAACCATGTGTCCAGAGACACAGGGAGGGAGGTAAACTTTTATGGCCCCGGGGCAAGTTTCATCCCCCCTCCCCCCTCTGCTGCCCCTGCTACTCATTTCTGAATTAACTCCCCCTCCCCTGTTCTCTCACTCCAGAAAACCAACAGGTCTTTCTATATAAACCTTATGAGATACTGGGAGAGGTGTGTGTGTGTGTGTGTGTGTGTGTGTGTGTGTGGTGGGAGGTGTGCTATTTTGGCAAAAGAAAAAAACAGACATATCGCTGTCCTCAGTTACCATGGCAATGAGGCTCTGGAATATGGTAAGGTAAGACCCAGGAGTGGATGGGATGTGACTAGGGTTTGTCGAGCCCTGATTGCATCCCCAGGTTCCCGAACGCGAGCGTGGCCCTTTAAAGTCGCTGCCGTGGGACAGGGGGGCAGGGCTGCAAAACGCAGGGATCCCAAAGGAGGGCCACGTGCTGTGGAGGGTTTGCGGGGCACGAGGTAGAGCGCTCGCTCCCCGTTTTAATTACTCAGCGCTTTCCTTGCAAACCGTGTACGTTTTAAAGCCTTCTGTCATCCATCTGCATTTGTTTCAGGCAAATAAAGGATTCTCTTTGATGGACTCACGTTACCTGGACGGTGCCTGTGTGGATACCCACAATGCACTGCATGCAGCGATAGCTCTCCCCCAGCCCACCGGTATGAGCTGCAGCACTGGCGATTGAAGCAGGACCCAGAGAGGATGGACAGACGCGGTTTGCAACAAGGGAGTCGCAGAAAGGTCCCCCCCCCCCGCAGGGCCCACAGACTGAGCTGTACCACGAAAACACTCACGTGACACGCAACGAAACTGGTGCACCCAGGCTGAACAGAACTGACCTGGCAGGGAGACTGGGAGTGGGGAGAGAGGGTTTGCAGATGCAAGGCGGTGCGGGAGGAACGATCCACCCGGAACACAGGTCAGCTGAGCATGGGGGGCGGCGGGGTTAGCCGGTTCTGCCTGAACATGAGGAGTCACTGGGACATACGGGGCTGAGATGGGAGTGTTATCCAGAATAAGGTGCCACATTCTCCTCTGTGACGTGTTCGAGGATCTGGAGGCGGCTTTGCGTGGAGGCTGCTAATTAGCGAAAAGGCTGAGCCTCAGTTCATTACATGGAGGGGGAGGTGCTGTGTCATTCTGGGAGGGGGGCAGATGGACAGATGATTGCTTCCTGTATCCCACCTTCCTGTCATACCGTCAGGTGCAGGCTTAGATGGAGTGGAAGCTCTGTTCTTGCTCTCAATAAACTACATGGATGTGTAGGGGGGGAATTAAGACAGGGTGTCAATATTTAGGTGAAACGCAAACGCAAATTCCATAGGCAATAAGCCGCGGGGTGGATCTCTGGCCCAGAAAGTGCCGGGGGCCTCCCCCGGTCACAGCGGACTGGATTAAAGCTCCGTCAGGACCGATCGGTTTAAGGCTAAATTTTAATTATGCCGCCTGGGCGCTGTGATTTGCCGATCTTTGGAGCGCGCGGGCGAGCCTGGGGTGGCAGCGGCGGCAGGCGGGCCTGACAGTTTGGTGTTAATTACACGCAGGCCGCCAAGCCAAGCGTGACCATGCACCCCCCCACCTCCCCCCCCCGGTCATTAATTTAGTGCTGTCCACTGCAGAGAAGGCCATTATTTTCCATTATTCCGAGAGAGCGCTGTCCCAGTCAGGCCGATGTATGTTCACCGGGGCTGAGAGTCCCTGGGGGAATGTGGACGCTGTGGGGAGTGGGGAGTGGGCAGTGCGGGGGGGGGGGGGGGGGGGGGGGGGGGGGGGGGGGGTTGGTGCTGCCTATATATTAACATTAATAATGTCTCTGATGCTGGCAATAAATCGCTAATGAAACAAGCGACAGCATTTATAATATTTTATCGGGCACAGGGACATGGTGAATGCGGGGTGAGGGATGGGCCAGCATACCGCGGGCGCGTCCTACTGCTAGCTTATCTGGCTTGTAGCTATATGAATGAGAACAATGCCAACCGGGTGCCAATCTGAAGGAGAGCGTGCGTAAGGAGCGCTAGGCTCCACAACACTTGCTTGGATTTGGGCCAAACGAGGTGCTGTGATGGACTGCTCAGAATGATAGATGAATACTTCCTGACGCATCACATGTGTGTCCCCGAGCTGATTGGTGTTGACTGGTAAGGAACAATCCTGCGTATCTGTAAATGCCAGAAAAAATAGAGAGAGGGAGAGAGAGAGAAGGTCACTGAGAGGCCATCTGGGCTCCCTGAAGCCATTTCATGCAGGAGGCAAATTAGGCTCATTTCGGAAAATGGAAATTGTACTGACCTGCTATTAGTGTCAATACGGTAGATACATATAGCAAAGAAGGCAATATCCCCCACACAGCAAAGAGGACAATAATCCGTCATCACTGCAGCCACCCTGAGGGGTTATCTGAACCAGCCCATGGTCTTTCTGGTAAATGTTGGAGCATCCTATCAGAAAAAGCACAAATCAGTGAAGATGAGGATGATGGTGTGTAAGTTAGCTGTCAGCGCTCCAGCAGAGTGGCATGAATCCCTCATGCTACTCCTCACGGAACACACACTTTTGCAAATGATCAGACCTGTGCTCACCATCATTATCCTCAACACCTCTGCTAAATCCTCAACCACCTGTTGACTTTTCTGCTGATGTGTAATCCAGGGGGAACATGAAGGCATCTCATACTCCAGGAAAGTCACACTTAGGCTTAACCAGCCAACCGGCTAAGGTGAAAGGGAGAGGTGTGCCTCACAAGTTCTCATTACCATGGATTCAGTCGGTTACCAGAATACCCAGCGCTCCACTCTGTCTGACCAATGGTCCCGTCTGCTCTTCAGGAATGTATTGGCATTCGTCTAATTAGGAATTCCTCTACTAACCTGATGCCTTTCCATGTTCTGTGAATGTTCTTAATGTGGCACCACTGGTCATTGAATTGCCTTATTAGGTTCTTGCCATGCTGGAAGATGTTGTGTAGCTCCTACATTAACACCTGGGCATTGGTAGCTCAGCCTGGCTGCACTTATACCTAGTTGGCTCATCAACAACCTTATGTTTGTAATGTGCTACTTGCCTCACTTGTATGTCGACTTGGGCAAAGGTGCCTGTCAAATGAAAGTAAAAGTAAATGCAAATGTAAATAGTTATATATGTGTTCTGCTTGATCGTTTGGAGCTAAATGTCTGTTAGTTAAACTCATAAAGTCTGTGACCATCAATTAACTTGGAATGTGAATTGTCTGAAAGCTTAGCTAAAAGGGACTTGTACACCTGATTTAAAGTGATAAAAACGATGTTTATCCCAGGGAAGACCGGTTGAGACAAGAACCACCCACCAAAATCGCACAGCTACCTGCACAGCATCAAAACTCCGATCGAACAGGCAGCGTGATCTCGAACATCTGAGAACGAAAGGAATGTGTCCTGGGACTGAGCTCCTGCCCGGAATGGCACCGCAGTCTCTAAGACCAAGGCAGACCTGCACGTTCTTTCTCAAATCGACTTTGCTGACAGTTTCTCGGTGTCAGCATGCGCACCCCGCCGCTAAGTGCCAGCTCGGCAAAAACACGCCCCTGCGACGCACCTGAAGATAGCTACCCGGCAGCATCAAAGCGGCCGCGAAAACTCCAGCCACGGTGAGAAAACAGAGCCGTCTGTCTCCTGTACCAGTGGCATCCAGGTTCTAAAGAAACGGGGGCTCTAAGAACCGGAGTAACGGTCTAGAAAGTGTGTCGTTTCTCTTTTTTTTTTTATATGGTTTCATTGCATCAGCAGGAGCAATTTTTCATGGAGATTCTGACACTGTCTGAGAAGTGATATGCTGTCAGAAGTATCGCGTCCTCTCCGCCAGCCCTCCTCCTGCCTCATCCACAGCCCCTTCTGTGACTGAAACCCAGGCTTGGGATTCTCGGATGTTCGCCGCGCGGCTCGCCTCCGAAGGAAGCGTTTGTGTCTTTCTTTCCCTTTTTCCCACCTCCGTAAGCTAAGCTGCTTTTTAAGGCGGAATTCGCAGGCGAAAAGCAACATTAACAGCGACGCGTAACAGCGTAAGCGAATGAGCATTGCATGCACTGGAGACCAAAAACCCAAAGGCGTTCACTCCCAGATACAACCCCATAACTGGAATCCATAACTAGGAGTCAGCGCTGTGAGGGTGGAGAGGACCACTGGGACACGATGAGAGACAATCACAAAACAGAAAACAGAGAAGGCTGGGAAAAGACAATCAAGGCGGCCCATGCTGAGGTGGACTCAGTGCTAGCGACCAATGTTACATCAGAGGACAAGCAAGGACAGAAGAGCAGTTAACGTACAGCAAGCAAGGCTGCAACAGCGACAACAACAAGGATCCCACTTCTGCTCTGCACGTTACATCTGACTGTCAAATTTACATCTGACTGTCAAACATGGGGACCGGGAAAAAGACAGAAACCAGAAGGGTAATGTGCTCCAATCAACTGAGCAGTTTCACGAGGTGTTTTCAGCTGCTGCGTCTCTGTGTGTCTGGAGTCAGGAGGATGATGAGAGCCTAGAGAGAAATGTGCCTTGGCTTTAGAAAAGCTCCCTCCCCCCTGTTTACAGGAAGGCGGAGGTTAAGGAGCTTCAGATCAATGTGCATAAGGAAACACCCACACACATTTATTTTGTGTTATTTTCAGGTCAATATCAATAGAACTTATGCACTGGAAAAATACTGTGCTTACATTCCTGTAGTCATTCCTCAAATTAAATACATCCGTATGTTTATTACACAACGTGACAGCTGAGTGAGTAATTATCATTACTTAGCCATTCAAGACGTTAAATGTGATATTGACTATGTTTCAGCTGGGATAAAAATACAGACCACTCTATATTTTTGAAAAATCTGCATTTTACATCCTGCTGCAGTTTAATCCTGCTGGCAGAAGGCTACACTGCATGGCAGGCTGGTTTCAGCAGTACACAAGAACAAGGGGAAGCAGGAGACACTGGCGATGGCCAGGAACCTGCCAAGCGGAGGGGGGAAGCGACTTTCTAATGCAAGAGATGACCGTAAACTTATCTTACGTTTCTCATGAATCTATGGATGGCATCAGCATGTCTTTCAGAAGGAACGGGAGACATTAGGTGAGTGAATTAGACTGCTAGGAGAGTACCAGGCTCCTAAAAGCAGGTCCCATGAAGCAAGGAAGAAGCCCTCTATTCATGAAAAACAGAGAAGAACCAGGCTGCAGTTTGCAAAAAAATATATGCCATATTTTCCAGCGTATAAGACGACTTTTCACACCACAAATTTCTGCTCCTAAGTGGGGGGTTGTCTTATACGCCGAGTGTAGTTTAGGGATCGCTAATTATACTATGGTTCCAAGCTCCTGTTGTGCCCCTTACCTCCT
>JAODKL010000115.1:1302351-1320402 GCA_026780765.1 Petrocephalus schoutedeni
GGGGGGGGGGGGGGGGGGGGGGGGGCATGGAGGAAGGTTCCAGCACATCTGCAGCGTTTTTGGGTTTTTGTGTTCCTTTGAGTTTCAGGAGATTTATTTTTATTAGGTTATTTGGCGCCCCGTAATTGGCCCCCACTTTGGGTTCAGTCAGAACCTGTTCAACTAAACCCTGTTGTTCCTCCCTTTGCATCGAACCCCAAATCCACAACAAAAGACCCGAAGAAACATGAGGCTATGATCCTGCAGTCACCAAGCCCCCCCCCCCACCCCACCGAGCCCCGCGGCCCAGCGTGCTGTCGATCGATCCCTCTACAAATGAGTGCCGCTCCATTTTTATGTGCCCGACAGATTACACACAAGGTCATGTGATCCATCATTAAGACGGCATGATGCGCGTTTCTATCAGACGCCATTGACTTTATCGACGAACCGCTCTCTCCCAAACTGTGGGGGAAAACACAGCGAGCGCTGCGGCGTGCCGGGACATTTCTCTCACCCCTGACAGCTGCATGATGGGAGGAGAGGAAAGATTAAGGCCGGGGTGGACAATTAAGGTCCTCTTCCATAAATATTTTGTACTTTGTGTAATCCAGGCAAAAGAATGCCGAAATCAGGAAAAATCCTAGGCCGACTGAGATGGGAAATTTCTGAGGGTGGGAAGGGATAATGCAGAGGTTTCTGAAACAACTGTCATGTACGGTAAATTCCAAAATGAGGATAAGAAGAGTAATAAACTTCAGACTCCATAATGTTAGCCTCCTCCCTTGCCCGAGTGTTCCATGGGGTGGTCCCTGGATAAGGAACCCCCACCGGGTGCTCCTCCCCATGATTACAGGAGACTGACGAGCATCCTCCATCAGAAGTGGAACGCCACGGAACACCGGAAATGCTGGGCAGGTCCCTCAGGCTCTCTTCCGACTAACACTTGCCGTTCTCCACCTGTCACTCACTTATAATTGGATCGGATGTGCCACTTCGGAAGGGGGAGGGGGACCCTGTAATTGAACTCTTTACACCTTTGCCCATCGCTGTCCCCTACTGGTCACAACAGTCAGCGCGACTCGCCGCTGCCAGCTGAACTGCCCCTCGCGCTTCATCCTCCCGCTCTATTTTTATGCACGGGCGTTCCCATGGCAACATGCAGGGTGCGAGCAGCTCGGCTCGGCTGCACGGGAACCGGGTGTCTGGGCTGTGGGGTTAGCAGGGGGTGCTTAGGGTGGGGGGGGGGGAGGGAGGAGAAAGCCCATAAACAAAGAAACAGACGCTAAAGACGTGTAATTGCGTTATCGCTGTAATTACCATGATGATCGTACAGCGCTAACGACCAGCGCTAACCCTCCCCCATGGTCCGTGTCTCGGAGCAGTGGGGACCAGAGCAATCGGGGTGACGAGAGGGACCTGAACGCTGTGCTGACAAGGGGGTGGTGCGCAGGAGAAGCAAAAACGCCCCCCCCCATCTGGCCCACTCCGCACGATTTAACCCCCCCTCCCTGAGCAGCCTCAGATCCTCATTTCTTCTGCTCTACTTTCCTACAGAACAGGATGATGTTATAGAAAAAGCTCGAGTCTTTTATTTTGAATTCTGGCTTGCAAAAATAAGAAAAAAAAGTCCTCCCTTAGATCTATTTTTACAGTGAAACTGAAGAATACTTTTTTAGAGATTACTTCTGGCTTCAAACTTTGAATGTCTTATATAACGGCCACAGCGCACAAAACAAATCAACGGAAATGAGACAAACTGGAGGAATGTATGCAATGCAGCGAGGTAATATCTATAAAATATGGGCAATCTGCACACTGGGAGCTTCTCGTAGTGATGGCAGAGACGCGGAGAGCAAACCAAGCACCCTCCGAATCTGTCAGCTACGTCTCGCCGAAACAGCGTCCGTTTTCTGAACCCAAGGATCCACCTTAATGTCCCCGGAGGACATTTAGTGAGGAAAATGCAAGAGGCCGCGAGGCGAGCGGCAATGACAGCTCCGTGACGCGTAACGTCAGAGTGCCTGAAACAGACGGGACTGCCTAAGGCGCCGGCGACACCTGCGGCTGCCTGAATTCTCCTGCCTTATTATTATTACGGCCCTAAATCACTGGCTCAGTAATTTCACGAGTTTTAATTTTATTATATACTATTCAAAAATAAATCGATAACTCTTGTGTAATGGCTTTGAGACCGTTATTATCACAGCAAGCGTGCTGCTCCAGGGCATATTGACAAAGCTGTAAAATGCCTTTGTCCCATGCCCCCCACCCAGTGAGCCTGTCTTTCAGGGGTGCAGCCCGATTCATGCTGGGAATGGGCTGCTCCATTTAGTGTGGGACACTGAGATTCACTGAGTGCCAGTTAAACAAGGCCGTTAATTGCATGATGGGACTTTTTTTTTAGTTACCTGTGGGGTTTGTGGTCTGTGGTGTGCAGGACGTTTTAGAATAGTTTCTCGGGTTGCCAGTTTACTTTAATTATCTAACAGTTAACCGCTTGGGTCTGTGCAGGCACACTTTAGATTTCAGAAAGCCGTGTGAACACTGCTTGGCAGACATCATCACAGACAGTTATTTTTTGGTGGTGGTGGGGCTAGTTCAGGTTTCGTTAAGCCAGCGTTTAGCTTTCACCTTTGACTTTTGAGAGACAGTGGCTGGGCCCCTTCTCGCTCATCACACGGGACTCCACTGAGACAGAGACCCGGAGGCTGGTGCTCGGTTATAAAGATAATCAAAAAAAAGGAGCCACTTCCATTCCTTTGAGTTCAGCACTGCTCCTTGGTGACGTAAAAATGCTTATTTGAAACGGGATGGAACGCTTTGGAGGGGGGAGAGAAGATTGAATCCTCTTCACACAAAAAGGCCGAGTTTCTTCTACAGGTGTGTTTGAGAATCGATCAGCGGGAAACAGGGGCCCGAGAGACACACTTCCCTCTCATTTAAGAAGGTCAGTGACCCCAGGCCGCAGCCCCGCCACCAGTCAGATCTGCCGCCCCCGATTCGAAAGCCCCTAAATATGCTTTTTCAAAACCTTCATCAACTGACGTTTCATCTCCACTCGACCTGATTGGACCACTTCGCTTCCATCTGTCTCTCGGCACAATGCACACATCTCCATTCCACCTCTGGGTCGTAGGCTCCTTACGGTTGTCCGACGCCGTTGTTTGGTGGATAAATGGGTCGGCAGTTGATTCCAAAGCTTGGAACTCGGGTACCCCCCGATTTCTGCCTGCGTGATCTGCCTGCTCCCCGTCGATGGGTGAGTGCACAATCCCTTGCCCATTTCCACTGTGGCCTCTGTGATCAGCTCAAGGGTAACTTTCAGGAACCATCTTCATTGCATTTCTTGCACAGGAAGCAGGAAGAAACAGATCCACTGTCAGTGCACAGATGGCCAGCTGAGGATAATGCATTTAAAGCACACAATTACCCTATAGGGCTGCTTTTCTCTGTCTGAGGCCTGGCAAAATCACTCTCTCTGCCTTCAAGTAAAAAAAAAAACAACAACCAGAATCCCTCCTTATCCTGGTGCAAAAAACCCTCCAGTGTGAAACACAAATGTTCAATTTTGCCTCTTACAAGCACATTCCTGTTGCTTTAAATCTCTTAATAAGCCATTTGACCCTATCCTTCTGACCCTTTCCTGAAATGACATCATTCATTTGAGGCGATCACGCTGGGATTTTCCTGTCCACTGACCAAATGCATTAAATTAAATGCCGCCCGCTCGTGCGGCTCTGTGCTGTCGGCATGACACACGCCGACGGCAGGCTCGTGCCGATATCTCATCGCACCGTGCGGCGATGTGCAGTCAGCTTCCCTGTCCAGGCCTCGCTCATGGGTGCCATTCCATGATAGGTAAGCCATTTCTCCATGCTCTGTGGTGCACGGACAGCGTCTGCCTCCTGCCGGGTTTAGTTATGTCATTTGGCCACTCAATTGCCGCGCTTTGATCCCAAGATTGCATTATTTTTAGCAGAGAGATTTGCTGAAGCACCTACCTCAAGGGTACAACAGGGATTCAGATAGGTGGCGGTCCGGTCTGCATGTCTTTGATCTCTGCCACTTGGAGGCCCAAAAAGTGTTTCTGCCCCGTTAAAAAACAGCCAGACTATTCACCCTGGGATGGAGCAATGGAGCCAGCCGGCAAAAAGCCTTTAGCATTGGCTGTGTCCACTGCAACCCCAGCGGCTACATCTCATACCCAACTCCAAACACAGTCCTCTCCTCATAAGACCACTATATTTGGCAAGAAAATGCAGTCCCCCCCCACCCCAGTCTCCATGCTGGCAGCTGACTGCATATGGAGGATTCGACTGGCTTCCAGATTAATCAGCCTTGACTGACTGCTTTGGGTGGGACACACTGCCATGATTCAGATCGAAACCTGCTGGCTGTGCAATTGGCCCACTTCAGATCTTCTTGTACTCAATGAACGATTAAGGTCCAAATTAAACTGCTCCCCTCAGTCGGATATGAAGAACAGAGGTTAGATTTTTGCTATAACTGATCTGAAAAATAACAAATCATTGATTAGTTTAAACAGTAAACACAAATGATTCATTTCAAAGGGCAAAAATGGTAGTATTAAAAGTGTTCCATAATTAAGAAGTCTAGTTTCATATGGTGAGTTATAGTAAGTTAATATAAAATTACAGTGAGTCGCATTCAGGTTAATGTAATTTAAACTGTACAATTCACTGATTCAGCAGCTCAGGTAACAAAAGAGTAAATGAGATCCACAAGTCAAACATTCCATGTTTAGACAATAAAGGAGGCAGGAACACCCTGGATGGGATGCTAGTCCATGGCAGGGCTGATACTAACATAAGGAGAACCCAGGGGAAACCCACACAGACAAAAGAGGAGAACATGCAGACTCCATAAACAGAACTGGGGCTTGAATCAAACCCACAGAGCCATCGTACCACCTGCGTGACCCCTAGAGTCATCATACCACCTGCACTACCCACAGAGTCACTGTACCACCTGCACTACCTGCAGAGTCATCGTACAACCTGTGCTATATACAGAGTCATCATACCACCTGTGCTCCCTGCAGAGTCACTGTACCACCTGTGCTACCCACAGAGTCACTGTACCACCTGCACTTCCTGCAGAGTCATTGTACAACCTGTGCTATCCGCAGAGTCATCATACCACCTTTGCTACCCACAAGTCACCATACCACCTGTGCTACTCGCAGAGTCACCGTACCACCTGTGCTACTCGCAGAGTCACCGTACCACCTGTGCTACTCGCAGAGTCACCGTACCACCTGCACCACCTGCAGAGTACCTTTCTGCTCTATCCACAGAGTCACCATATCACCTGCGACTTACCAGCACTGTTTTATTGTCATCTGAAAAGACATCCTTGAGTAAGTGGGAACACAAAGACTGAAACGGCCCGAGGGATACAGGACTTACCATGTTCCTCAAACTTTACTCCATTCAGATCCAGGCAGGACCAGCGGGCAAATTTCATGTGTCTCTGGCTTACTGATGCCGATTAAGTAATTTCATAGAAGCACATATCCATCCAAATCCAGTATACATTTCTAATACTACAATTTCATGTTAACTATTACAGATTATATCACTATTATTTTTTATCCTTACATAAGTTTCATAATTTAATATACAGTTCTCAGAGGAAGTCAGGGATGCCAAAGTCTCGGGACAACGTTGCATATTTATTGGTTTCATAACAAAAGTCCATTTATAAGCTGTGTTTATATCTTCCACACACACATGTTCTTTTTTATTAAGTGTCATAATATTTTGACTGACTCATTCAGTTTTGTTCTTGCCATTTTGCTATTAATTGCAATTGTAGTCACTGGCTCCCAAAGGGATACTAAACACAAATGTTTGGTGTTTTATGTTGCAAAGGGCAAAGATGTTACTAATTAAAAAAGCACCCAATGAAACTGCTTGTCAATGAACTTTTTAACTCAGAACAGCTTATTTAAGATCTACAATTTGGGTTTCAGTTTATTACTACATGAAATGAATGTTTCACTTAAATCTACTGGTTGCTTCGAATGTGATATATATTTTGTATACAAATAAATAAAGTAATTTTTGTAATAAAACCAATACATTTGCAACATTTTTACTGAATCAAGGAAGTCTCCAAGGACTTTCTGTGAGCGCTGTACATCGGGGCAATTTGTGGTCACAAAAATCCTCTTTAAAAAATTCAGGAGCTTGACAGAGGTTTGGAAGGTGAGAACAGTATCTACAATCTCCAGAGGAGCACATCTGAAAGTGCTGTTATGCCCCCATTTCCAGTTTAAAACCCCGAAAAGTGGATTTAAAAAATGTCAAGCCATGACACTGTTAACAAAGACAGAAATAGACTGGAAAGACGCAGTACCAGGATGGTGGGAAGCAACATTCAGAGCTTTTGTTTCACGATTTTCCCATTTTCAGTGACCTGATCACAGGATTCATAGATGGGTCTCGCTATCACGATGCCTCGATATGCCTGCCGAGCCACGGCACAGTGTTATCATACAGGGAGCAAAACTGCTTAAGGACAAACCTTTAAGGAAACAGTCACTGAGACCAGATTTATCTTCTTTTTACGAGCCTTCTGCTAGCCCAAGCTGGCCGTGCAAGCAGAACCAATGTTATTACCGCGTGTTAAATCATTCGCATCCTCTGCTTCTAATGTGCGATTTACACAACTTTGTGAACTTTTGATTTCCTTCACTTGAAAATCCAGCTTGGAAAAGGACTCGAGAACTTTAGAAACGCTAAGGGTTGAAGTATTCTTGGGAGGGAAAGCAGAGTTTTAAAAAAATAAAAATATCTTTATACTTTTTAATAACATTAATAACAGGTGCGATTTACACTCAGGCATTGCACAGGGCTGCTAAAATTAAGCGAGTATTTAGCAAGTAATATGACAATTGCAGCTGATGAACGAGTGTATGCGTGTGTGGAGGAGAGAGTCATTGCAGGGCTCCTGTAACATCCTGACCAACCTCAACAACCAAGTTAAAGATTTGTAGTCCACTGGCCTGGACCAAGTTTTCTGCCAGACATGATTAATCGACCCCAGAGAATCACCTGACCAGCCCTCTTGTTTTCTATTTCTGTCCCTCGAACAAGTATTTCTCCAGGAAAAATAAATATATGAAAACAGTTGTAGCATCACGAGAAAATGAATAATGAAGCCGGCAGAGGTTTGGGCTGAGGCTTTGGACTTCATTAAAAACACCCAAGATCAATAGTAATTTCACTTCCCTCTATATCAGTCCATGTAACACACTAACCTCCCTCCACTCGCTCCATCTTCCTAATAAATCTCTGGCTATTTTTTATTTTTTTTTTACCTCCAACAGCTGTTTTTTCCTGTCTTTCCCATGAGCCCCATCTTCATAGGACAGCTCTGATGCCAGGCCAGTTTCTGGGCTGCAGACTGTCAGTTGATCAGGGCCCTTTCACCCCGCTGCTTGCTCCAAGGACAGCGAGCGCCACGCCCCGGCCTGACCTTTCCCCCTAAAATGGCTCTGTGGTGAAGACCAGCTCTGACAGTTTGGAGGGAACACCATCCTCTCTTTACAGGATCTCTGAACAAAGCAGATGCTGCTCTCCGGTAGACAGATCCTATACTGTTGGTCATAAGTTGCCGCTGAATATTTGAGAGTTTTCGACACCCCAGTGGCACACATCACTCCAGAACACACCTAGCCAGAGGCTAGAGGCCACCCCTGCAGCCCCTGTCCTATCCAAAGATCTGGTAGTTCTGTAGGTAGAGTGTGTGCATCAGCCACACGACTAACACACCTGGCGAGCCTGACACAAGATACACGACCCAATTTGCCATTACGCTTGAAAAATGTTAACTGTCCAGCCGCGGTCCTGTAGAGGATCCCCACGGTAAACCTTCCGGACACTTTTCAGATCCTCCATCAGCCCCCCCCCCCATGCCCATGACCCCCCCAGAGGCCAGCACATGACAAAGTACTCCAGCAGTACACACCTGCAGATAACACGTAAATAGCACCTCCCTCCTCTCCCCCTTTTTTTTCTCCGCTATCCGCTGTACCTTTCCTCCAGAAGCAAGCTGGTCATATGGCATCCGTATGCGTATGAGTGTCTGGCAGGCCCTCATCATGTGTGCAGCAAGCAGCTAGTTACATCCATCTTTTAAGCCCTTTGTAAAGGTGTGTGTGTGTGTGTGTGTGTGTGTGTGTTCCTGTACCTCTTCGGGGAGAACCATTCCTGCTGGAGGCTGATTGAATCCTTTTTTTCCTGGACTGTGGGTCAGTCTGAAGATTAGCGAATGTTAATCACAGCGACAGGCTTCCAGTTTAGTGAGATGAGCGTGGGGCTGTGCGTCTTCATCGAAAGGTGGGGGTCGTTCATCATGAAACCCCCCCTCCCCTCAACTCCACCTCCAGAGCATTGCCCCACTCTACCGCGGCCAGCTGGCGGGCCACTAAATCAGGGATCCACCAGTCCAAGTCCGCCGTCTTTGATCTACGACTTTTCCGCGATTTATAAAGAGGAGCCATCCAGAATTAATCGGGACACAACTGCTAACTGTACAGTATTTACAAAAGCATCCTTCTTTATTTAAGGCTTGCCCAATAAGCACAACAAAACCTAAAATAAAAATATCTTAAAATACGATACAAACTGGCAGAGCAGACTGTACTGTAAATGAAACGGTACCTGCGAAACTCTGCAACCATGCTATAAACCAACCTTTTGGACAAGGTGTTATTATACTGCATGAATTTCAAATCAATAATCCCACATATTCTTAAAAATAAGGTACTTTAACAAATTTTTTACCCTGCAGGATAACTATTAGTAAGACAGCCAAAGGGGGAACTTTGCATTTCCTTGTCATTTTAAGAGCCTAATGGCCAAAGTTGCTTTCATTGGTTTTCAGAGCCTTAGAGAGAATGGGAACGAAGCAAAGAGGTTGGCTCAGGCCCCAAGGAGCCAAGACTCCATCCCCTGAGCCCCAGTGCCCCCGGCATGCAAACAATGGCACGTGACCAGAGTCCCAGCAGCTGGAGAACGAGCCACAGTGAAAATGGAGACAGGCGAATGTGCACATCATACCATAGAATGGACATAAAAAAAAAGAAAAATATCCACACAGACGCAAGAACAGCATTGAAATATTAGGACATTTACTAAATGTGGCTACAAAGAGACATAGATTTGATCTATATTTTTGCTGATTTTTGGTATTCAAAACTGATCTGCATGAATTAAATAATTCATGGATGTATTATAGCAGTGTACACATGCAGGTATCGCACCTCAATCGGGAGACCTCGTCGACGATGACAGATGGAGGAGTGCGCAGAGGACGCGGAAAGCGAGACCCCTCAGGCGCCGAGACGAGGGAGCCGGCTCCACATAAAGCAGAGGAAGGGATGAGTCAAGTGGCACAGCGAACAGGCTAAAGAGGAAGATGCAGGGAAAGCAGGCACAGAGTGCACTCCGCTCCACACAGAGGGTCCAGCGAGGGCCAAAGCGTGTCATTCAGCAAGGCACTTAAGAAAGACGCTTTCTAAAGGGAAAACCTACAGCACGTCACTCATATGATGGACGTCAACCGTGTGGCTGACTTAGCAAGACGACTCTTTCATGTGAAGGAGAGCTTTGCCTTATCCAGCCGAGTGAGGGGTACAAGTAAACGGCCAGAGCGCCAGGTTGGAGTGCACTGGCCACTTTTGGCAGGTGTGCATTTCGATAAGGCGGGTGCACGTGCACATGCTCAGACAACACAAACTCCCCATGTACGCATTCCCTCCCCAGCACCGGAAAATGAGATTACGCACTCTGGCAGTTCCCCTCCCACTTAGGATGATTTCAGTAAATAAACCGTCTTCCCCCACAAAGCAAGTGGATAGACCTTGGGGGGGGGGGGGGGGGTGTTAAAAAGCTGTAATAAAGATGCAGAAAACAAGGATTCTTCCTACAGCAACACACACAAACATAACATGTTGTTATCAACCATGAACATATAATCTAATTTTCAATGATAACACTCATTTCAGTGGTGGAAACCAGAACACTGATAAAAAAAAAAAAAAGATTTTGTGGCTAAAAGAATCAAGATACTGTAAGATCAGTGCAACATTCACCCAGTGAAGGGAATTACTAGGAACCCAAAAATGACGTATGTCTCTCAGAAAGTGAAGTTGTCTGTTCGTAAAAGTGATTATCTCTGGCCAAGGGTCTGTCCCTTTCTGTGCATGGTGCTGCCTTCAGTAGGCACCGCACTTTAGTATTCACCCATTACCTGGTCATTCCTCCGCTGACCTGCGGGGGCAGAGCAGGCACTTTGCACAATTTCACATCTTCATGAGTTCAATAAAATTGCTTAAATCCAGCTGTGCGGGAGCGCCCAGTGTCCCGAGGGGAATTACATCACTCGAAAGAGGAGCTGGAATGCGCAGGCAGGTATGGACCCCCCCCGGCACCACCCGTCCCCCTTGGGCCATAAGCTTGAGGTCCCCATACTCTCGGGAAGCCTCACTCATATGGTCACTAGTGAAATATTTCTTTTGCCTCCATGTTATTTTCTTTATTTAAGCCAGACAAAAACATGGGATTCGGCAGGGACTCGGAAGAGGGTGGGTGATGGGGGGCCTCTTATCTCCCATTTGCATGGCTCTGATGCGACTCGCGCAGGAACCGGCGCTGACGCGGCAGCCGCTGCAGCGGGGAGGATTTGCTGATTGCCGGATCGCCCGCCTGAGCCTCGTTCTCCGGCTCTCTCCCTCTCTTCACACAGCCCCTCCTCACAAAAAAACAGCTAGCTGAGGGTAGGTGGCACCGGGGCCGACAGAAATAGCACACGCATTGGAGGGGTTGGGGGGCAATCAAAAGGTGGCATGAATAACCAGGTAGACAGATGGGGACGGAAAAAAAAATAAAAACTCCAACCACTGCAGTGAATTCAAAGACCGTGCAGCGTGGCGACGCAGCATCTTAATGCGGCAGATTTTTCTGGGGGGGGGGCAGTTGCTGGCAGTTTCATTAAAGTTTATTCATTTATTCACCATTAAACTCAGGGACACCCCCCTGCTCCCCGTCTATGGCTGCAAGTCAGAGAGACAGGACGCGTCACACTTGGCAGTAATGTCTTCACTGTGCATCTTACCTCGCCCTCGCCGCTGCCCGTTTTCCCGGTAACACCCTATCGGCACGCCGGTCCTCCGCCGTGGATTCTCTGCTGTCAGGGGGGCCCGGCCCACCAGGGTGAACAAATGTAATCCTGTATCACGAATGCTGATAGAGGGACTGATCTATAAAGCACCCTTTGTTTTTTTTTGCTTTGTTTTTCTGTTACTTTGTTAATTTACTGTGAAATTCGATGAACTGCGTCGCAAACTGAGCCCGTCGACGGGGCCTGGCCCTGGATGAAACGTCTGCCTTGTTATTGGGTGATGCACGAGCGGGAGGTAACAAAGACATCGCCACGGGCTGAAGCAATGTCGACACTCCAGCGCTGATTACGCGGCGGCCGCGCGGCACCATTGGATGTTTCCGCTGGCTCTGCTTTCCTAATTAAACTGGCTGCACAGCAGGGGAAAACGCCAGGAATTTCTATCCAGTTCTCAGTGCAAAAACAACCAAATATATTTAACCAGGTTGCCAGGTTTAAGAATCCACAATGGATTAGGCGTTTAAATATGCACCAAATTTACGATAGATAACATTTTTATTAGAATACAAATTCTTACAATTGTATGGCAATGTTCTAAATGTCTGACAGACCAACCAGAATTTCAATATTCAAGAAATATCTGACAAAAAACTTTTATATAATATATAGACTTATAGACTTTTATATAATACTTAAAACCTGCACCTGTACTTACCTCGTACAAAGGCTACATTTAAAAACGTGGAAGCATTCAACTCAGAAGATGTTTTAAATGGAACTTATATGGTAGAACTTAAGGGGGGGTAATTGTGTTGTGTTTAAACTACCTCCTATTGTTAAAATAATTTCAAATGCATTTGCAGACGAGTATTATCTGTTGTCTGTTTCTTGCTAATTAAGAATAAGATTACTGGATTTAAATTAATTACCTTGAAATGGATTATAATCTTTAAGCAGTAACGAGGTACGAATCCATATTTTGGGGTTTCTTTGACAAGCTTCTTATAATTGTTTTAACCTATTAAAGTGTCCAGAAAAGAGGTTTCCAGCTTTTGATTTGCACAGGTTGTCACACAATATATACATATATAGACTGACAATATATACATAAATATGCCTAATGTGCTCTTCTGGCTGTTACCTCATAAACCTCACCAACAATTACTTATTTATATGCACACTAAACACATGAACAGCAGGAAAATGGCAGTTAAACAGATACTGTTCAATATATCATGTCTCATTTTCCTGATATATTGGCCCAACTATTAAAATTCTCTTAAAATTCTCTCCATGTGCCACGGACTGAGAATCATCTGCAAACACCATGTTGGTCTTCAGCAGATAATAAGGCTGCTGGTTGCATTAAACCTTGCATTTAAATCTAATCATTCATTTTTGCCCTTTGTCCTCTCCCCTCAACGACATTATTGGATTATTTATGAACCTATTCTTTTTTTTGATAATCCAATGGATGACAGAGTAAAAAAATTAGAAAAGCATAATCCATAAGCAGCATAGAAATAAATTCCATGCCATAAAGATCATAAAAACACAAGTAAATATCACAAACATGCTCTGTCCCCAGACTGGAAAAACAGGAAATGGGAACAGAAAATGTGATGTCACTTCCTCTTTTTGCAGTCCATTTCCTGTACCTTCAGGCAGATCAACCATATTTGGCCCATATCACAGTTTATTAGTGTCATTTTCACAGAGTAAGGCTGCCTGCAAATGAAAGGAAGATGCCTGGAATGAACTTGACGCGTGATGAGTGAAGAAAGAGCCCCGTAATGAGACGGGTTTGACGAATGATGAGACGAGTGCTGTAACAAAATAGAAACAGAAGGTCGTAAAGCGATTAGAACGCCGAGCCGCAATGGCTGCTGACACATCCTGACACATCGAGTGATTGAGTGGCTACGGAACACCAACATTTCTGAAGGGTCACCATGCCAAATTCACCGATGGGAACGAATCACTCGACATGCCAGGACATCACACACAAGTTATGGCTGAATTGAAAGACATAATAGCGCCACACAAAAAAACTATCTATTTTTTCATATTACAAATGGATTTAGGTGATGAATGGTCGATTATGTCAGGATCGGTCCCTTTCCTGCCCCTTTTGTATGACAGTTCCCCATTTTGCCAGCAGGTGTCACCGGCCATCCTGTTGTTCTTAGCTTCAAGTGTGTTCCCCTGTTACCCAGGCCACTGTGTGGCTTAATGAGCTAATCAGGTAGCCATGTCATCCGGGTTCCCCCTTTGATGTGGATTTGAGGCTGGCCTCAACCATGTTAAGTATTTTACATTTTTGGTTCTTGGTTTATTCCGGTTCTGGTTTATTTCTGTACTGTTCCTTGTTTTATTCTTTTGTTATTTCACTGTTTATAGTAATGTTTGGTTACCCTTGTTCTAGTTTCCTTTGGTATTTGATCCATTGGTCCCTGATTAGTCACATCTGTTGCTCGGTGTTCTTAGTTTCTAGTGATTAACTGTCCCCATCTGTCTCTAGTTGAACCTTGTTATCTGTATAAGTGCCTGCCCATGCTTTAGTCTTTAGTCAGTCATTGAGTATGTTTGAGTTAGTTGCTGGTTCACAGTGTGCTTTGCTTGTGGTTCCCATGTGTCTTGATTGCCTTGTGTTCTGCCTGTTCCCCACAGATGTTGAGTTAGTTTTTTGATTTTCCTACCTGCTTTATTTTGACTTCTCGTGGTTCCTTTGTTTTCTGGTTTTTCCCTGTTGTGTTCAGTTTGTGAAATAAAAGCCCCTATTCCCTGAGCGCTGCTCTGTGGATCGTCTTTCTGCCATGCCTTGCCATCACAGACTGTTTCATCCCCTTGCATCTTCTTGTGCATTTTGGGGTCAAGCTCATGTTGGCAGACACCAGCACTGGAGTCCAGTAGGAGATGAGGTGGACCAGATAATAAAGACAAGTATTCCCAGTGTGCTTTGCGGTCCTACAGAGGTTTCTGCAACTTGATGAGCAAAGAGTAGATAAAGGTTGATGATACTTTTGCAGAAATGTATCAAGCAGAAAGCAAATTCTTGGATGCATGCCTAAATCGGACTCGTTGGATATTCCTGACTGTTCACATTTGCTTCTGGGGATCAATGAAGTGCAAATTGGGAAATTAGCATGTTAAAACACACAAAGCATTAACTTTCATGGCATTCACTGCCATAAGCTTCCACTAAGGGAAGCCTAATGTCAACCAAAAGAAGCAGAACAGACAGGAGGTGGGCCTGTCACTTATCTGCTAGCTGAGCAAGTACCCTTCTCAATCCCCGGCGTTCTATGCAAAGTCACGGCCTCCCCTCATTCATCAAGGACTCTAAATAGTCAGAGACCAGCTCCCTCCCCTTCTAGAACACCGGAGATATTTGCTCTGGGCACTGTCAAGCGTTAGACTTTCAGACGGGAGTTTATCGTCAGTCTGAAGATCGCCCACTGCAAACAGTTCTGTGACAGATAGCTCTTCTAAGTGGCAAATGTTTATTCAACTGCCCCCCCCCCCCCCAGCAAGGGTTGAGACTGCCTTAGACAGCATCCCTGCCTGGTCAGGACATTCCAAATGTGAAGAGCTGCATGCATTATTTACTTTAGGGCTTAAAATTTTCAACAAGGGTAGGAGAATGAGCTCTGATGGATTTGATTCACAAAGTCATGCTACGTCATTGCCTCATCAGAGCTTTCTCACCGCCAGAAGCATGCATATTTTGCGCTGAGGACTTTGTGAAAAGAGTCCCCAACGTACGTGCCAGTGCTGTGGCCAGCCTTATGCTTACTGTATGAAACAGTACATTGTTTTCATACAGTGTTTCCAGTGTGGGGGACAGTAGAGTATGGTTGGCCCTTGTAGAAGGTCAACTGTGAGTCAGTGGGACAGAAAATCTGTTCATTGGGGGGTGTGGTGAAGCCCTTCCAAGAGAGCATGTGACCTCCCACCCATAATCTCTCTGTTTTTTATTTGCCTCTTGTTGAAGGATGAGTGAATTGAGTTTTGGGTGTTCTCCTGTGACTGAAGCCAGCGCATAGAAGGTAGAAGACTTGTTAAAAGGGAAGATCTTCTCAGAGACTGACAATTTCTCACAAAGGCTAATGACGTAAACGCTTCATTACCTGCCTGATTTAGTAATATCTAAAGGTTACACGAGTCACTATTAGAGCGAGAGATGGGCTGAGTGCGCTCTCACAACTTATCATACACCATTAAATGGGCGCGCTGTCTCTTCAAAGGCTCTTTAGGTCGGAGTGCTTCCCATCCAGGATACCACTTGCTCACTAGAGGGTCATTTTCAGGAAGATAGGCTGAGGGCAGAGCAGGAGCTGGAGTGGGATCCGTGTGGCCTATTTGTAAACAGTACCTAATCTTATTGTCAGCCAGCAGTAAGAACATTATTCAAGGGCTGCTATAACTATCCTTGAGGGACCACAGGCCTGATAAATATTCATTGCTCTGAAACTGTCACTTACATTTTACATTAAGGGATGCAAATAGCACATCAAAAGAGTCCCACGTCTCGCTGCTCCACGGAGCGACCGTTGACAGCGTTTCTGGAGCTGAGCTCACTCTCATTGACCTCGGACACGGAACGTCAGGAACAGGCGACAGACTCCTGGAGACTGGAGCGCTTCACAAAGCGGATACCACTGGGAATGGAGCTGGAGGACCTGTTGGCCATTTGTAGTGCCTGAACATCACCGTAGTAACAGGTGTGGGTTGGCTAAGTACATAAACGGCTCACAATACATGCACAAATCACCACAACACGTGACTCAATGGTGCAAACGACCCTCAGGGCATGTAAAAAGCTGTATTATGCAAATGCTAACATTAACGGTGACACACGGATATATGCATAATTACAAACCAAAATGAGCAAGCCACAAGTACTCAAAGTCCACGTGATGGTAATTCAAAGGCTTCCAGAAAGGCACAATCTAGAATCCATCCATCTTCCATACCCACTTGTCCTATGTCGGGCTGCTGGGACAAGGAATGCAGCATGACCCCCAAAAGGATTATAGTCCAAAATAAAAAGATGACGATGTTGATGTTAATGACTTCAGCAGTCCAGAGTGAAGGTGTAACTGAGGATTCCAGACAAACAGAAAAGAATGTAAACAAACAAGACAACAAAAAAGACAATCAGTGGGAAGCAGACAAACAGAAAAGAATGTAAACAAACAAGACAACAAAAAAGACAAACAGTGGGAAGCAGACAAACAGCAGCAAGACTGGAGAAGGGAAGAGTAAACACGGGAGGGCCACCGAGAGGATACCCTATTACAGCAACAGCTCTCCAGCAATCCTCCACCTTTGCCTATCTTATTTTCCCATTCCAGCTAAAAGACAGTAATGGTGCCACCAGGCCTGGGGTGGGTGGTGTACACCTCCTAGAGTGGCTTGGGCCATGGGGCCAAGTTCATTTTGTGTGGTGGCACAGGGTGGCAGTTGAGCTGAAGGGCTAGGGCAGGGAGAGGTCGGCTGTTACATGAAACTTGGGCAGAAATGTCAAGCGCTGCAGTGCCTCCTTCAATAGTCGCTAACACGACCGGTGACCGCTATTTGACCGGGTCCTGAAATAGGCCCTCCCGTGGTTCAATGGTGGGTCAGGACACCCATCTAATACCCTGGGAGAGAAATCCACAAAAAGGCAAACAGCAGGGAGCAGCGCTGCCACAGAGGAGCCGTGCAGGGTGGGTTTCAGTTCCAGCTGTGCACACCTGACACGTGTAACTGCAATGGTGATGTGATAGGATGCGAGGCGGCTGCCAGGATCTGCGCGCTGAAGCCCGTCTGTTTAACACAGAGTCCGAGTTGCAGGGTCTTGCTACCTTCTCTTAAAGTGCCCGATATGAGAGCGGTGTCATTCCTATTTCACAGGGAGACAGGCCGCCATCCAGATTCCCCTCCCTGTGCTGGAGGGGGGAGCATATGTGAGTGTTTCGGGGCGGCGGGGGGGTACTCTGACATCTCTCTGCACCATGGTAAGAATAAAAACTATTGCCAGTCAGAATCAGTGACCTGGAAAAAAATCACAAAAAAACAAACAATAATGGCAGTGGCCTCCAGTGACCTGAAGCTGTGATGTTTTATGGCAATATTCATAGGGATGCAAATTATCCATTCTTAAGAAGTACATCTCTCCATTTGCTATATTAAATGCCGCAGATGGAGATGGCATTCTGTAATGTACTGTCCATATGTCTACATTATGTCTACCCTCATCTTCGCCAAGCCTTCCGCACTCATCTATTTCTCTGCCTGCCTTTTCCTTCCCCCAGCCCCTCATTCTTGGCACTCCCAGCTCCTTCAGAAAAACAAAACAAACAGATTAAATCATAAATGGGAAGTTATGGGGACGTCCATGCATCCATTTGTGGGAGCGTTTTGTCAAAATGTCAGTGACACAGTGAAACCTGTACGGAGATATGCATGCACACACAGACACGCATACAGGGGTGTGTATACACAAAATACACAAAACACAGATACACAAAAACATGTGCAGGGGCACGCGCACACACACACACGCATTGGGGTACACACACGCGTGCACAGGGGCATGCATGCAGGGGTGCACACATGCACACATGCACACACATTGGGGTACACACACGCGTGCACACACACACACACACGCATTGGGGTACACACACGCGTGCACAGGGGCATGCACACTGGCATGCATGCAGGGGTGCACACATGCAGTACACACATGCGCAGGGATATACACAGACACATCCCACCTAGCAGCTTCTTCTGACCTCTTTAAGGCTGAAAGACTGACAGAGCAAAGCCCAATGGATCATATTCCCTGAGGACAGG
The DNA here is from genome assembly GCA_026780765.1 of Petrocephalus schoutedeni. Classification (NCBI taxonomy): domain Eukaryota; kingdom Metazoa; phylum Chordata; class Actinopteri; order Osteoglossiformes; family Mormyridae; genus Petrocephalus; species Petrocephalus schoutedeni. The sequence goes on from JAODKL010000115.1 coordinate 1,320,328, forward strand.
GAAGCCTGGTGCTGATCCAGATCCCCCAGGTCAGAGACAGGGGGGTGGGGGGGGGGGGGGGGGGGTAAGGGGGAG
>JAODKL010000115.1:1320991-1357953 GCA_026780765.1 Petrocephalus schoutedeni
GGGGGGGGGGGGGGGGGGGGGGCTGGATAAGGTGGAGATGGCAGGAAAAACAGAAGACGCCACAGATGAAATGAAATGCATGGGTCGTATGCTTTAAACTCAAAGCACTAATGCTGAATACCCATACTTCATTCTGAATACCCCATGTTGGATCATAACCCTTACTGAAATTAAAATAAAACATTCACCGAATGTACTATATATTTATGGGGTTCCAGGGGACACTAGAAACGACATGCCATAGTCAGCGGCCTCTGAAGGCAAATCATCTCCACATGGCTGCAACCGCCAACTGTGAGCTTAATACCCACGTCCGACAGCCTGAGGGAATTAACGGGGGGGGGGGGGGGGGGGGGGGTGGTGACGCACCAGACCAAACCGTACATGACGGGGCACCTATACGACCGGGCCCGGGAAATGGGACCCCGCTTCACATCTGTGTCTGTAATATCATGGGAAAGAAGAACTCTGAGTAATGTGGGAGGCTTGGGCAGGAATGTCAAGAGCTCCAGCACCTCCTTCGAAGGTCGTAGGTGAAGACAGGAGCTGGAGAAAGCAAGCCTCTTCAAGGCGATCGCAGGCCTGCCACACATTTACTTCTTTTTTATGGCTTTTATCAAGAGGCTTTTTTAATACACACACTCTACCACAGCCTCCAGCTACACCATTCGTGTTTCTCACTGCTCTCTTGTTTGCCACGTGCTGGAATGTCCTGGAAATGTTTATCGGCTTTGAACAAGAGCGGCCCAATTCCTAGTAGAATACCTCTCTTTTGCTGGACGACCCGCTGTGATTTCGGCAATATGGGCGCCGTCAGAAGTAGAGGGACAAAGGAAGGGATGGAAAGAGAGTTCGCTTTGCTGTGTAGAGAGACAAAGGAAATGTAAATAAGTGTGTGTGCGTAGGAAATAACTGACACAAATGGATTGGCTGGGCAGGATAGATTGCATCACTCCCCAGCGCAATGGCAGCATATCGCCAGCCACCCCCCAGAGCTCCTCTCACACGATGGCCTCCCGTCTCTCATGGTTTTCACTGCAGTTCCACTATGTTTGTTCTGAAGGTGAAAATGTGAACCCCCCCCCCCCCCCCACTAGCTTTGTCAGCCAATACCGTATCAGTAATGAGGCAACACTCTCAGCGTGAAATTTACATGCATGTACATGTGATAGGGCCATTCCATGCACATACATGAAATGGGACGATCTATTTGGTTCATATTGCCAAGACACATAGCACTTGCTAAAGGGGGACAAGAACATTTTTATTGTAATTTAATATCATGTGGCATTACGTGGTATTACAAATCATGCTCATGCTAACATTCTAACATTTACTCTGCACCGCCTTTCTTACATCTCATGCTAACATGCTAACATATACTCTGCTGTTCCTTTTTAATCACTGATAAACCAGACAACACCAGCTTCCTGCAATCTGCTGTCCAGGGCGGGGGAGGACCATATATGTGCCTGCTTGATTTTTCTGGTGTCGTTGCATTTGGCTTGAGTGATGCAATCTAATCTCTTTCAAAAAATTGCCCACATTTCAGTAATGAGACCTCATAGGATGTCAATTGTATGTGACCGAAAAGAACCCAAAAATCTGCAGTCTAGGATTTAGCCTCGAGGGATGATCTAACCGCTGAACAGAAAAAAAAGTTTGAGGTTACATTGAAAATGGGGCTGAAAATCTTGGTTGGATTCCATCTGATAGAGGAAATTAGAACTTGGTTAACATGAGGGGATCGATGTGATGATGCCTCATTCGGGGAAGAGAGTGCTAGCGCTCACCTTCAGATGCGATTTGAACCAGGAGTTAGGAGTCCTCCCCGGGGGGGGGGGCACTATTTCGGAACTTTGGTTGGGCATTCTGAGGCTTCCTACTGGATAGCAATCATTCTACAACAAGAGCATGGCTCGATACAGTGCCCATATGGATTGTGTTTCTTACAAACAAACTCAAACTCTCATTTTTAGTTGATTCCAGTAAATGCTTTTATATATTATCGCAATTCGTGTCAGGGGTACCATTGTTATAAATGGAACAGTGCTGTTTTCAAATTAAATTGTCACACACATTTCGACTGGGTAAACAAGTATGGAATGAATCTCAAACTTTCTTTTCTTCGGGACCATAAATCTCAAGACGCTTGAAGGATCGTTACCCTCTTTTCCTAGGCAAACATGGCTAGAGTCACTTAGCAATGGTAATTGCTTGTGGCAGTGTTTGAACAGCAAGGTATTGTGACTGAAAGAATAGAAAAACATTTTAATCTGATAGGGAGTGAGAGAATACATCCATTGATGCTGGTCACTAGACCATTGTGTTAATAAAATAATGAGGCCCTGGCATCGTTTTAATAATTGATAATAATTGAGGCCTGGCTGCAGTGGTCTAGCCTCTAAAACAGTGGTGGCATCCCCGCGGGGTGATGGCGCAGCCATAGAGCTGTTCCCGCTGTTCAGGCAGGGGGCTCTCTGTGTGAATGACACAGGTTCTTATAAAGCCAGTACGGGAAATCGCTGTAGCCGGATACTGGCATAGTGGCAGGTAGCAAAGTGGCTAAGGCCCTGAAAATATTACGAGAAACATCAAGGATCAAACGCGAAGATCAAAAGAGAGCGCGACAGGGGAAGGTACTTAACTCCAGCTGGTTTCAGTACAGACAAATAGCTATCTATGCAATAAATTAGGTATTGACGGGTGTTTTGTTGGATAAAGCGGGATCTAAGCGAGCAAATAAAGATGGGAAATATGAAAACCAATCTCCTCAGATCCAGAACGCACTCAAAACCGATGGTTCGCGGTTCACCAAAAGAGGCTACCACTCGACAGCGTGTAAACAAGTTTTATTATTCTTATTTCTTTTGTTTTTTTTTTTTTTTTTAGGAAAAATCTCTTTTATTGCTTGCCATAATTTTCATTTGCTCACTTGACTGGCGGCTCCGAAGACTTCCTGTCGCATTTGCAGACCGGACCGGGGTGGTCCTGCTCTCGGGTCTGCGTCGGGGTCCATTTCGTTACGGTTCCTGCCGACACCCATTTGGTTGTGGTGAGATCAGTGGGCTGATTCTCCGGCTCCTGCTGGGAAACATGCCACAGGAGCCACCTCTGGGGCCTAGCTGCGGAGGAGCGGGTTGTGGATTGGAAGCCCTCCCGGTAACTGTCATCCAACGAGTATTAAAATTTGCGTGGGCCCCCCAAATATTAAACACTGTCCAATATTAAAAGAAAGTGAGAGTTGCAAGTTATGTTTGTAAGAGTTACTTGAAACCAAGGAGGAGAGGAGTGTGCCAGAGTCCCAAGCCATCAGAGATGGCAGCACACGTCAGCACTCTGACTTTTCAAAGTGTGATGGAGGGGGAGGGAATGTAACTGCGCAAGAGGATGGGAGGGGGAGAGAAGAGACCACCATAAAGCCATGAAGAAGCCAAGAAGAGCAGCCGTAATGAATAAATAAATAAAAACAAATGCATTATTTATATGGAGATATCTGCATTGGGGGAAATGGGGCCTTTTAAGAATTTTAAAACGTCAGGCGCCATGGCTGTTTGTGAGCACAGTCAAAACAGAAACAGGCTCTCGGCCCATAAGATGGCAGGTGGTGGGGCCCCCTGTCCTCTGTGCATGATATCACATGTTCTACCTTAACCCCTACCCACCCCTAACCTTAATCATAAAATGGTCCCCAACACTTCAAAATCTCATGATGGGGACATCTGGTCACCACAGTGTAATATACTGTATACATAACACACACACACACGCACACACACACAGTCCATGTATTTCTATCATTAGGAATTTGCCTTTAATTCCTATGGGCATAACCCTGATTCCAACTATGACCCATAACCCCAACCCAGCCCTAACCTTAACCATAAGTAACCAACCCAAATACAAGCCTTTTAGAATTTTTTGATTGCATTCACAGATTTTTATAAAACTGAGGTTTTCCAAAAGTAGAGAAATTTCAGGTTTTACACTCTGTGGGGTCCCCAAATGTGATCTATGCAAACACACACACACACACACACACACACACACACACACACACAGAGTTCACATTTCCTCTGCCCTTAAGCCAAAAGCTTAATACCAGAACCATTATTCTGAAACATCTCAATCCCAGTTCATTACTGGTGCTAACCACTGCTGTATGAACCCTGAAGACCAGGCACATCAAACCGTACATTTATTAACTCAAAATGGAGTCAGAGAATAACAAACATTAAACTCAATAAAGCAGCCGGCATTAAAATGTGTATTAAAATAGAAACACCACTGTGCACTGAGACGCAGTGCCATGTTGCTTCTGCAATGGGTTCCAGCCTCGAAGAGACCCTGTGTAGGAGAACCCATTATGGGATTATACTTCTGAATTCCAGGTCACATCCACACAGAAAGACTCCAGTTCATGGACAGGAGGAAGCAAACAAAAGATGACAGATATGAAAGGCAGAACTGTACACAGCATCATATCCCCTGACAATACGACATGTCCTACATGACCTATGGCTGCGGGAATGGGGGTGGGGGGTGGGGAAGCTTCTAGAGAGTTTGGCAGCCCCTTCTGGACTCCAAGATGTGACAGGAGGCACAGAGTGGCCATGACACGGGAAGCAGCAACGAACAGGCAGGGAGCTAGCTCTTCACCGGATTATGGTTTCAGAAGCTCGCCATCGGGGGCGCTGTTGCATAACAGGATCCAGTGTGACTGAGCATGGGCTTCCGTATCCACTGCGGTGACCACGACAGGCAGCGCAAATGCCCTTTCTATGGGATGCTGTGCTTACAGGCCACTAAGTGACTGGACAGACAGTCAAAAGTGCTCTCAAAAGGAGGAAGCAAGAGTCTCACTGAGTCGAATAAGGACTCAGACCGTAACCTGAGGCCCGGCCTGACCCGATCTGACTCAGGGCCCTGACGCCCTGACACACACACACACTATATTCTTGTCTTAGTGAGGACTGTCCATTCAGTTCTATGGCAAAAGCCAGAATTCCAGGCACAACACCCTTAACCCCTACCCAGCCCTAACCTTAAGCATAAGTAACCAAACAAAATACAAGACTTTTGGCATTTTTACTTTTTTTGCTTGCATTCACAGATTTTTAAAGAATTAAGTGTGACGTACTGAGGTCTGGCCGCAGATCTCACTATTCATCATTTTTTCTGGATTTGCTATACTTGTGAGGTCTTTTGTTCCTCACAAGTATAGCAAAATCTATATACACACACATAATAATATGGACTCTCTGAGAAGATGCTGGAAAAGAAACCAAGAGCTTTTTAATTGGACACCAAGAGCACCATACGGAATTCGGCATGGCGGTACACTTAGTCACCATTAAAGAATTTCCGTTACGGCAAAGCTTAAATTGGTTTGTAGTATATTAGTTAATTATGTCAGATTTCATAGCCATTTATTAGGCGGAGTTGGTTAGTTTCATATAATTTAGAGTGTTATTATGCATAATTTCATGCCCCTGTAACACGTCGACGAGGTCCATCTCTGTGCCCCGGCCCCCGGCTCCACCCTCCAGCTCCACCGTTACCTCAGCTCCCATTGTCGTCCTAATTAGCAGGTTTTGACACAAAATTATTGTGAGGTGTAGGCTGGCCCCTCACACTACTCTGGTAAGCGACCACCTTGACTGACAGGCAGTTAAATTGGTTTTATTATTTAATATCAACAAATTGGGTGAGAATGGGAATAAATTTGAGTCTCAGAAATGTTGTGTATTAATAAAAACACACACTGGTGACAGAGTGTAAAGAAATTAATGTTTACAGATTTTCTTAAAGAGGAGGTGAAGAAAACCTGCAGACTAACAAAAAGAAACATGTAGGGGGTTAAAATTAGAAGAAAACTTTAAAATGAGCTATTTTGCGATGGCTTCCTTTGAGCGGATGCCTTATGAATACACACCCAGTATGTGTGAGTACCTAGACATGGTGCTGTATGTGCATTAGCTTGCATAATCATTTTAAAAGGAAAAGTAACACAGTAGCCGGAATATGACCCATTAATCTGGTGAATGATGCTATTATCTGCGTGCTTCACAGTTGCCACTGGTCTCAGTAATATTACAGGTGCCATAACACACTTGAGAGCCCAGACTTCCTCTTTCAGCGGAGTACAAAGCCAACATTTAATGAAATCCGGAAAAAATAAAAATCCAATCAGGCATTCTGCCCTGTGACATGTCGTATACTGATGGGAGCAGTCTACCTTCCAGTCAATTCATTACCGCAGAAATTATCTTCACTTCTACAAATTAAACTTGAGGTCACATTTAGAGACCTCTCTCCCATTTCTGTGGTTAGATGTAATCTTTTTTAGGTGAGCTTTTCATTGATTAATCACGCTTATTAATTTAAACGACTCGGGTCTTTAATTACTAAGAGAGAAGAACTGCTTTTCTAAATTACGAACGACAGGCCTTGTAATGTTTATCGGGGATGGAGAAGAGTACGAAAAACCCTATAACTCCTCATTTACACTGTCTCGTGTGACGCATCTTCTGGAAAGGTGACATCAGTAGTGATCCAGATGCATTGCCAGCAGCCATGTGGACAGGTCACCATTGTCCGGGGATCTAGGTGAGCTGCCATGCTGATGCGCGCCCTGTTCCTCCATCAGCAAATGTGCCATAAGCCCATGGCCTCTTTTACGTCCTGTAATATTTCCATCCGCCGATACAATCGATGGCCTCACTGACCACTTGTCACGAAATCGACGTGCTTAAAATGAGTTTGCATGTGCTGGGGGGGGGGGGGGGTTGGGGGGGGTTTCAAATCTTAATTCAGCAATTACGATCCATGGAAATGCCTGCTGTTATCCTGGGGACATGTGACGCGTTTTAATGGGATCAGCATCGTGTGCAGATGGATCCCATTCGCTCGCCGCAGCCACGCCCCCCTTACCCAGTCTCGCTCGAGTACTGACAACTGTTCTGCATCATACCTTGTGATTAACCAAGGTACATAGCCCGCCTGAAAGTTGTGAAGGCATTGTACATGTATGTCAGATTACCAAGTGCTTATCTGGCCCACATTTCCCAGAGCGCTGTGCTCTGAGTTGTGTGGTCCCATGTGAGTGTGTATCCTGCTCCTCAGCCCAGTGAGTGTGTGTGTCCCTACACCCTCCTGGGTGTTAGTGCTTGTGCCCATATACCTGCCTACCCCTCCCTTTGCTCCCCTGGATCGACTCACTGGCTTTCTGACCTCAGCATTTTCATTTAATGTTTTGGTTATCTGTCTGCTGTCCATGTGGGACCTCTGTTCCTGATCTGTCCCCACCCGAGGATGTTGGGGGGAGGGATCAGTAACTAAGTATTACTGTCACAGACTCATGTTTCATCTGCTGATTTCAGGAAAGGATTCAGCCACAAATCACCCTTGCATTCCACCCCCCAATTCCAAATCTCAATAAACAGAGAGATGGCTCACCAATCTATTTGAGCAAATGCTTCGCTCATGCCTTCCGGCAGACCTCACCACGCCGGCGTCTCATTATTGCGGTGCATGCCGCCCACCAGCGAGATCACACATCCACCTGTTTTCCGGCCCCGCGCCTGCATTCGGCGGCAGACCCGCGGAGCCAGGGCTCGGCGACGACATCACGCTGGCTCCTAATAAGGCCGCGATTGGAATAGCACCCAGCGCGGCTGCATGCTGCCTCTCTGCACCCAGGCTCTGCACGGTAACACTTCCCGGGGGGCTCCTGCACATCTCCGACATGCTTTAATTAAGATGTACGCCGTGTATGCATGTATCTCTCACTAATTAGACAGCAAAATAAACCCCACAATATTTACTGTGACTCAGGAAACTGGAAACTACAGACACGGCATGACATTAAAATGAATCCCCCCTCTTCAAAAAAAAAACAAAACCAAAGGAAAACTGTCACAGGTGGATTCCCCCACCTGCCCCCCTGATTAGGAAACACTCCCTGCCGATGACCTCACACTGCTTCAAGCGCCCCACACCCATCTCTTCCAGCGTACCTCCTTTCTCCCGTGGTTCAACTCTAACCTATGAATCTAATTACGGAAACGAGTAAAAATCAAGCCAGCATTTAATTACACCCTTAATTAATCATCTAATCTAATCCATAATGCCGGGTATGAGTAATATGTGCTTCAGCAGAAAAATATCAAATATGAAGTCTTTTCACTTATTAAATTAAACTGATGTAGTTAATTGATTTAATGACTTTATCGGCCGCTGAGATGAAGTCAATGCTAATATTACACTGAGGACCTGCTGGATAGTTCTGGAAAAACTTTTACATATTATACACCAATCACTCCTCCAGCACTTATTAGAGGCACTTATTCCTGGTACTTTAGAAGTCCCACCCTTGTGTCCCAAGGAGCACAAATTAGCCTTGAAATGCACCCCCAGTAACATTTGGGTCATTGTCTCCGTTTACTTGCTTGCATATTATAGTGAAGGCACACCTGTCCTCAATCAGCGCCCCTTGGGAAACTTTCCACATCCCCCTAAAAGCACCCGACTGGCCGGCGAACCTGGCTCCTGCTAATGGGTGTCACCCCTTGGCAGGAGGAGCCTGCCCGTGGCTTTCCAGGTGGCCTCAATAAGATTATTAATGGTTTTACCTTATAAAAGTCATCTTTACAGGAGGAGTAAATGCTTTGCCCCCGTGAGTTCACCTTGCCATTCATCACTTAGCACAGGCCGGAGCCAGGGCCACAGATTTACAGCTCTGTCTTACCCTTCGGAGGAGTGCGCGAGTTCGAACCCCGCGATCTTCTCGCCGGTTGCTTTGGTCCCTGGTCCTGCACACCGGCCTTTGATGGGAACAAGGAAGACAGGTGTATGAAGAGACCAACCTTATCCTGCTCAGAGATTTACCTACCAGTGGCTGAATCCGGTCAGGATGGAGCGGGGGTGGGGGGGTGGAAATCAGCTGGAGAAGCTGTGGGCTTCTTCTCAAACACTGATTCCCAAGCTGACGTTCCTTACAGGCTTTTTTTTTTCCTTCTCTCCAATAGCGCATAAATAGAGCACTTTCCGGCCCCCGCCACTGCGGCGGCAGACACGCGCTTCCCCGAGAATGAGTATGCGGATGGCACGGGACCTTCCGGCCTATGGCGGAGCCTCTAACGCCCCACGGGAGGATATGGCGGAGGCATCGCACTTCCTCGAGAATGAGCATGCGGATGGCACGGGACCTTCCGGCCTCTAACGCCCCCCGGCAGGACATGGCGGAGGCATCGCGCTTCCCCGAGAATGAACACGTGGATGGCACGGGACCTTCCAGCCTCTGGCGGAGCCTCTAACGCCCCACAGCAGGCCATGGTGGAGGCATCGCACCTCCGTTCTCTTTCCTGCAGATTTGCTGTTGGGATTCCTGGGGGGGATGCCGCCATTAGCTTCTTAGCTCCAACTCAGATCAAAAAAATAAATAAGGAACCTGCCACTACGGGGCTGCATCCAAATGTGCCGAAGAAGTTCAAAGCAGATATTTTGGGAAACGCTGAAGCCTTTGGTAAAAACACCTGCACGCCACTATAAAAAGACGCCATCTGCGTATTTCTGTTCAGCCTCCAATCATGGGACTCGCCGGGAATGCTGAAGCACGCGTGATGATATCAGGTGTCCCCCCCCCCGCCCCCCGACACCGTGAGGAGGCTTCTCCTCTGCCATGAAACCCAGCTCCTCGCCCGCATAGCGTCATGTGCTTCCAAAATGTTTAAAGAATGCCAAAATCAGATTACGGTGTCAGGATCTGTTCAATGCAATTTGAAAATGCCCCCAGGACCAAACAGACTCAAAAAGGAAGACCCCCCCCCCCAAGGCTACACACATATTTACACTCAAGCTGGAGGTCTACCCTATGGTCATCACTGGCTGCACACTGTAAAACGGCCTCCTGATTTTACAGAACTTTCCATTTATTTGTTTATTTTTTGCACCGCTGTCCTTCAGCTCAGAGTAGCATATTATAATGGAATCTGAAAGATTTTAGAAACAGACAGGAAATAAAGTGTAAACACTTATATGAATAATATGGCTAGCAAAGCTAATTAACATGAGGCAGCTTTGGAGACAGAATGACTGTCAATCAATTGAGTAACCTCTCATTATGCATTATTAGATGTGTTATTAGCACAGAGCAGCGGTGAGCCTGAAGACTATCCCAAAAATACACAGGGGTGCCAGTCCCTCCCAGAGGGAAGCTGCCATCTAAAGACTGCCTGTTGCCTTTTGTACATTACTATTAATAATTAATCCAAAGTTTTACGTGAGTCACATATTGAAGAAGCATGCCAGATTGTGGTTTTAGGTTAGTCTGACAAACTCGGAACAAGTACTGCCACAACTTCCGTACCCTACCAAACCCTAACCCTACCTAACCCTGCCTAACCCTAACCCTCATAAAACTGCTGCCATGTACTGGCAGGCTCGGGGCAGGTCATGCTGCCTGGCTAAGGAAGCGTCCTTTATAGACAAGCAGTACTTGTGAATGACGTCTGGCCCAGGGCACCCTCCCCGGGACACGCCACAGTAACAGTTTCCAGCTACGCCAGCCAGGTATCCCCAGGATCCCTGCCCTGAAAGCCTACCTTAAGGTGATTTAAATAGGCCCAACCTAAATTATGACCTCAAAAGCACCAAAAAGAAGCAGGGCATAACTCTGACACAAAGTTAAAAAAAAAAAGAAACGCATTCAAATGAGCTGAAAGAAAGCAAATTTCCAAACATTTCACACCAGCACAACAAGAAAAACAGACAGGATTATTACACACATGATGCCAAAGCTGCTCATTTCACACAAAGCGGTGAAGAAAGGGGCTTTGAAAACAAGCCCCTGTGTTTGTGTTCTTTTTCAGCCAGGGAGATGCTGTCAGACACATGGTGATACCTCTCTGTGCTCTCCACACCCCAGCCACACTGCCTGCAATTTACGCAGTCACACCCGCACACCCACACCCCTCCCTAACGCCCCTCTCCATTAACAAATAACACTAATCAAAAGGCAAGCCTCTATTTTAACTATAACTATAAAAAGCACTTGGCGGGGGGGGGGGCGACTGCAGAAGGTCCCCACGAATACAGCATCAGACAGACAAATTCCTCATAGGCGAGGCAATCAGCAAAGACGGGGAAACAAACAAATTAGGCTTTCAGTGTGCAAGGATGAGCTACCCCCCCTCAATAAATAAATTAGCGTGCAGAGATGAATCCCCCCCCCCCCCCCCCCCCCCCCAACTGATGGCCAGTCTTGGCCTGCTGTTCGAGGTAAATGTGCGTCTCAGCTAATTAATCCCCACATTTCCCTCCGGGCAGTGGGGGGGTGGCGTTTTTTTCTACCTTTCACCCAAACGTGGATGCCATACCATCTGAAGGTTCTGCTCTGTTGTTGGCATAATTATTTCACGCAGTTTGTATTTCAGAGGCATTAGAACATGCCCACAATGGGGTGCGATATGCTCAGAAATGTAAGGTATTCCCCCCACCCAAAATGAATGGCTGCTTGCTGGAAGCCCAAAATCGGTAGCTTTAGTGGGTATGTGACTGATATGAATTGGTGATTTTTGACTATGCTGCCTCTTGAGAGACAGGTCTGGGGGGGGTATACCTGGGGATTAGGATTAGACATGAGACAAGGGCTAGACAAGGGGCAGGTGCGGCCCATAACCAACTAAACATTGATAATTGAGAAACAAGACACGGGTGAGGATAATTAAAAACACTGCAGATTGAAATACATTGAGATACTGTGGGAACACAGGAAAACACAACATAACTAAACTAGACGCAGGCAGGGTAACCGAGACCCAAAGACACAAAAACAAAGACCAAACTGAAATACAAGATCAATTAACCTAGGTGACCTAAAATGTATAACAAAGTCAAAAGGAGCTCTGTTTTCAGCTGCACAGCTCATATAACCCTGCGGCAGTCTAGGAAGGAAGCAGGGGAACACACTAGGGCCTGTGAAGCACACAAAATGATATGGCCAGTGACACCTGCTGGCCAAACAGGGAAACAGACTTAGTAGGGCTGAATCCTGACACACTTGGTAAAGTATCATCTCCAACTGTGCAGCAATGTGTTTGTAACAGACACGTTCTCAGGTAGGTTGATACCTAATATATGACTAATGTATAATGTTTTGAGGACACGCCTTAACTTTTTAATGCATTGAACATCCATTATGCTGTTGTCTGAGTTTTCAGGTCTGACAATTTCATATTCAGAAAACCCTCCAACCCTCCAAGATCTGGATTCGGAGAATTCATGTAATACTAAACAATTATCTTTGCTGGTCACTCTGCTCTAGTGTCCTCAGGCAACCTCCTGGATGAGGAGGAAGATGTAAGGAACAACTTACCTCTTTGAGCTCGGAGCTCTAGCATGGGACAACCAGCATCAGAACCCCCCCCCCCCATGTTTGCGGCCACAGGCGGGCCGCAAAAGCCGCATACTGATGCCAACGGAGGCTTTCCAAAGGAGACATTTAAATACCACACATTACCAAGTGCAGAGCAAAACATACTTAAATCCAAGTGCATAGTCATGCTAATGGAAAGCCGGTCTCTTGCAGCTGGCAGAGCTCATTAGCTTATGAAAGGCACGCTTTAAGGAAAATGACGCAATCATCTGGGATGGCACTTTATTCGCTCCGTTAGGCACGGAGACGCCCAAAGCAATCAGTCCCTGCACTGGCAGTCAGTAAAGCATGTGAGTACAGAATAACTGAAGATACAATCAGGGGCACTAATTACATGTAGGTGACAGATTCAGATCAATAGGGAAGGATGTTATCAGTGTACCGTCTCTTTAAAACAATTAGCACACATCCTAATTATGCTCATAATGGCAGGTATCACGTCCTCCCTTTCTGATTCAGTACTGACCAGAGCTGAGGGGACAGCGAACGCTTTACCGCCTCGTCTCCTTGGCCGAGTGTCACGCGGCATCACGTTTCGGACTCAGACCCCGCCGGAATCCGAGCGCTGACTCTGGGGACTCGCAGCTCCTGGTAATCAGACTCTGGCCCGTTTATAATGGGTGCGGTCGACCGGCTGTCCTCTGGATCAATCGTAGGCGTCCCTCACCTCCGCCTGGCTGAATTTAGCTACCCCTCCGTGGACTCGGTGGCCTTGCAAGCTTCCTACCTCTCTGTTTCCTCAGAAAGGATGGCGGCAGAGTGCCGTGAGGCTCTGATAAATACGCTCCATTGTGCCACATTGGACCTCCATAACGATCACCGCTGACCGGGTTATAAGACCCTGAGGCAGGTTCCACCTGTAAACAAGATCAGTACAAACCACGTAGGAAACCGCAGTGACAGCTACTGAAGCTTCACTGAAACAAAAACATTCAAATTTAAAATCGAAAATAACTACTAACAAGAAAGCAGCAGCACGGGTTTGAGACGGTAGCATGTTGAAAAGTAACCCCTGACGTGGAGCGATTTCCTCCGGTCCCAAGCACCGCTTACGTCCTGTCTTTCAGCATAACACATCTCTCCTTCCCTTTCCCTGCACACCGACGCTGGCAACAGTGACTCACTCTCCCAAGAAATGTGCGTGAATCTGTCCTCACTCCTGCACATGTGAGAGCCTCCTGCAGGAAGCAGGTTGCGCTGAACGCCGCAGTTATGAACCGGCCCGTTAGTCAGCTGGACTCCAAAACGGTGGCATTTCGCAAAACGGTGCTTGGAGGATTGCATCCAGCCACAGCTGTGGTTTTCACAGCAGGTCCGTTTATTTCGATATTATAGTGAAAGAGAGGCGCCTACACCCATACCTCCACTGAGCAACCACATTAACATGTTTACATTATTTGCATTAATAGGATAACGCATTAGTGCACATACCAATTTCAGGCACCTTTCAGCACACTGGGTCCCACTATCAATATGTGCAAGGTGGACAGATCCTTGGAGGGGGCAGGATGTCACAGTCTAATGTAAATAAATGACAGGTGTTGGATTTAATTTCCTAGTGATGAGAGAAATGAGGCTTTCAAGCCCATGGTGGGCAGGACTCCCTTGAGCTGTCAATCATTGGCCGATTTAAGCCAATAGGAGCACAGCCTCATTTCTGCCATCGGTCTTCATCATGCCACTGTGAGTTTTAAAGAAAAGAAATATCCAGGATGTGGGGGGGGGAGGTTCTGGTGAGTGTGTGTGTAGATGTGGGGTGTTCAGCGTGGGTGTGGCGAATTGCGCTGCTTGTGAAAACTTTGGAAGCAAGACGTACAGCTGGAGAAGGAGTAGCAGCTGGAGGGGGGTCACCGCAGGCCAGGTGGAAAATGGCCGGCAGTCCGGGAGAGCTGATTGGGACGGCATGGAGCCAGGCCAGGAGAGCGGGGCCTGGAAGCTGGCAGCTCTGCGGCACCCAGTAATTAAAGGGCAGCACTTTGGATGGAAAAGGGCGTCATCTGCCTTCTGATTCAGTCACACACTGCGCTCAGGAGCTCAGTATTTACCTCTAAAATCCAGGTGAACCCACTTTGTACCTGAACCAAAACTCTAAGCAGCTCAGCGCTGAAACAAAATGATCTTTTGCACACAGTCAGCGCTGCCGTGGACCAAGAAGGCCGCGCTTTGATCCCGAGGATCTGGGAGACTGAGAGAGAGCCATCGGGTGGGATGAATTGTATTTTGTGTTTTCAGGGCGGTAAAATAATATGTACTTTCAAGTGTAATGAAACCGTGGGGAAAAGGTTCAATGTGCGAGTGAAAAAAAAAGGCAAATCTCTTCAGGAGGTAATGTAGGTCCCTGTAGTTGCACAGGCTGTGAGCTGATTGCGTTGACACTTAAAATAATGCAGATTACAGGCTTTTGATACCAATCATTTGAAAGATAAAAAAATTAATTAAGTCTGACCTTTCTTTTGAAATTTTCCTTCTCGGAGGCACTCTGTGCCTTTCCCTCTTCAGGCAAATTACGGTGTTTTGGTCGGCTACATGTCACTAGGCAACTGTGGCCTACCCTGGGGTTATTTAGTGTTGGCATAAGACGAAAAAGTAGTTTCTCTAATTAATGAGAATAACAGGAGAACAAGTTTCCCAGTGACCCGGACCTCTTGAGGTTCCTTAAGATTCTACCTTGAACACGGACTGAATTATTTAATTAAGCCGTAATTAATTATTATTCCAGTGATCTGGCCACATCACAGACCTGGGGCAGGCCAAAGACATACCCCAGTGGGATATCCCCCAGAGGGATAGTTTATTGGCCCAGATTACGCAGGATGTCAATAACTATTTCTATGCACCATAAGTATTACATTAATATGGATCTTTCTAGTAATATCTGATGACCCCTCGTCAAATAGCTTGTGTTTCATAAGCTAATGCCCCCCCCAGAACCTTCTTGCAGCAAAAAAGGGGACAGATATTCCCCAAACTACACACCAAATAACACTTCACAAAAGAGAAACAGAATATCGGAGTGCGAGGTAAAGGCGTTCGGCCCTGAATGTTCGCTGTGGAATTGGAGCAAATAAACGCTAATTTGGTTTCTACAAGCCGTGTGAGATGTCAGGCGCAGGTCTGATGATGGGGAGGAGGAGACGGGCCGCCGCATGCTGCTATATGGGCTGAGCACGCTGGCAGTCCTTTGATCCGGAGATCACATACGGCTCCTGTAATTACACAGGCAGCGTGGGTAATTACACGGCCCTCGGACGCTGCGGCAGCACAAACAATCCGCCGCTTCTCTGCCGTGTCCTGAAGAAGCACCGGGGCCTAGCTGCCGGGGGGGAGGGTCAGGGGCTCGGCGCTGCCCAGGGCCCACGGCTGCACGCCGCTCAGGCACACGCCGCCGCGTTTATCCTCCGATTGCTGAGAATGCGGGGCGATTTTATTACACTGTAACCAGGACAAATTACGCCCCATGCCTGGGGGCCAGAACAACATGGTCAGGGCCAGGAAGGCCAGGCAGAGCTGATTCTTAGTAAAACACCAGCAACAACCCCTCCTCCCCTCCCCACTGTGCCCCCTAGGGGGACACACAAACATTGGACCACAAACATTATCTTCTAAACCAGTGTTTCCCAGTCCGGTCTTGGGGGACCCCCAGGCAGTCCGCATTTTTGCTCCCTCCCAGCTCCCAGAGCAAAAATGTGAAGTTGGGATGGAGGACCCGTGGGCCCCCGAGGATCGGGTTGGGAAACATTGTTCTAAAGTATACCTGGGCATAGTGAAGGGGTGCCATAGCAACAGAGGTTCAGGATCCCTCTTGTGGCACCACTGCTGGACCCAGGGATGACGGACAGCGCACAGGCAGCCCTTACCTCGGGGCACAGGTGCTCTGGGGGTCTTTCCCGCTGATTCGGAGCCAGCCACTCAGTGACAGCGCGTAGCTAACGGCTGCGGAGCCATACTCCCAACAGCCCATTTGTTTTGCAGGAGACCGCGGCTCCTTACTGCTTTCTGATGAGACGACACATTCTTGGCTGAATACTAAATCCATCTCCCAGCCGCTTCCAACAAACCAAATAATCCATGTGTAAACTCCTGAAAGATAAACAAGCTCCACCCTCAAGGCAAACATAGCCTTACATGAGAGATTTACTAACCATGGGAATTAAACATTGAACCAGTGATGAGATATAGAAGCTTATAGATAGGCACCAGCCTGTGAATGCCTGTGTATAAACACACTCCTTCCATCACAGCACTGCATGTTTTGACTGGTACAGCATGGCTGTAGTAAAGCCATCTGGACTCCTTGTGGCAACAGAGCATAGTTACATGGCCTGTCCTTCAGGGAAATAAGGCCCCAGCAAGATGTTATTACTGACATTTAAAATAGCAAGTGGCTACAGCTTTCTGCTCCAACCAGCCTGTTGCACAGCTGAGGCCATGTGGCCGGACCCGGGACTGAAAGAGAAACCGGGACTCGCAGGATCCTATCGCGGGCAAAAACATATCCAGCCCTGCCTTTATTACACGTCTGGCAGATAACCACTGCTGGCATTATCAGTTTATTCCCTGAAGAGCCTTCAAGGGAACGGGTCCCATAAAGGTGAAAAGCTAACTTTCGCTGCCCTCCCCCCGTGCCACGTGGCCCCCGCAGCCCACCACCAACTGTCCGGTCTGACAGCGCAGGCTCGGTGCGCCGTGTCCCTGCCTTCTCGTAGGTCTGCTCCACTCTCCCTCCCACAGTCAAGCCGCTGCTGTACCATCTCAACACTCGTCTTACATAAACAGCGTGCTTTTCACACAGGAGATGAGCTTTAATTAAGGAGTCGACTAGCATTTAAATGACCTTGTTGAATGCAAAGAATATTAAAGGTGTGCCGTGAGCATTTGTCTGAACAAAATAAAAAATTAAAACACCCCAATTAAAAAAGAAAAAAACACACACACATAAAGACTGGCAGCTTAGCCACAACTTCAACAAGGAAATTCAGTCCAAATCAATACAGTGCCCTGTTCACCAGCACAGCACGGTGCTATAGCCCAGAGACAAACCGAGTCAGCTGTTCGGGACCAAGAACGGCACCACAACACTGGGCCAGACACAGAGTAGACAGTTCAGCACCATGGACACAGGGCAGGAATTCAGAACCATGGACAGAGCTTTTGCATCGCACAAGATGTATGTCGGGTAGATCAGCACCACGGACAGAGCATGCTGCTCAGTATCGCAGACACAGAGCAGGCCGTTCCAGACCATAAACACTGAGCAGGAAGTTCAGCACCACGGACAGAATGAAACCATGGCACCCAAAAGGTCTGACTCTCTTAATCAAGCAAGAGGCCTGGAGGCAAGAAGGTGGGAGAAGGCTGACAGCAGTCCTCCCACTAGCAGGCAGCCTCCATCTGCCTCCACGGTCACAGGAACTGTGTGAAACCCTGAAGAGAAGTGGTTTAAGCGGCAAACACTGATCATGAGCACACTGTCACCTGGGGGCGGCGGCCTGACACCAGATCTGAGAGATCAGCCCCAGTGCCCATTTGTTAATAAAACCTGCAAGGGGGGGGGGGGGCGGGCAGGTTTCTGTGACTCAATCTCCTCTCAGGCACGGCCATTGCCTAGGGAGTCTCTGCTCAGCTGCAAAGCTAGATCGCAGCATTAAGGGAAACTTTAACGGGCTCTCTGATCCAAAACCTGAGACAAGGAGGCTCTACAGCCATTCTTCCAGGGCATAGAGACAAAATAAAAAAGAGGTATTTTAATAACATTTATAGAATAAATTTGCTTAAATCTCCCTATTGCATTTCTCCCAAGTGCCTTGCTACTCACCGTATTACCATCAACGTTCAGAGAAAG
Source organism: Petrocephalus schoutedeni (assembly GCA_026780765.1). Classification (NCBI taxonomy): domain Eukaryota; kingdom Metazoa; phylum Chordata; class Actinopteri; order Osteoglossiformes; family Mormyridae; genus Petrocephalus; species Petrocephalus schoutedeni. The sequence continues at coordinate 1,339,270 of JAODKL010000115.1, forward strand.
ACTGTTCCCCTGTATTGATGCAACACAGGCCTGAGAATGCAGTTCAAGCGACCATGTTACGGAAATGCGCACTCAGCAAGCGCGCAGGGCTCTATCCGCATTACAGCTGCAGGGGGAACTAAACCGAAAACTCTCATCGGCGATCCCTTTGTAGTGAGAGACTGCGAACACCTCCGGCATAAAGTGCAACGGGAATATAAGTGCATCCGAGAAGACGGACCGGGCTGCCGGTGGCATGGCGTGCCTTTCAAAGGCTGAGGAGTGGGAAGACACTCTGCGCCTTTCTGCGGCGCAGTCTCGCGGTCATCCCATGCAGCCTGACAAGCAAGGAAGAGCGAAGCTGCTTTGTTGCCCAGGCAGAGGGGCATGGGAGGGTTTTATTTTTGTGCAGCACCACTTCTAGCCACTAGGGGGCCTGTATAGCAAGCAGAAGTAAATTTTTTTAATTCACCCCCCCCCTCCAAAATACCCCCTTTATCTTAGATAAACCAAAGACACAGTGATTTACACATACAAAGGGAGCACAGCAGACAAGGAAAACAGCACGAGCACACACACACACACACACACACACAGGCAGCGCACACGCAGAGACACACACACACTCCCAAAGAGCATGTTCCTTGTTCACACTGTCAGCGGTAGGCTATGGACTGATGAGCCTCAGCACTGTACATGAGGAACTCACCCTGGTTTCCAGTTGTTGCCATTAAAAACAAAAATCACACGTATGCAGTCAGAGTGTGAGTAAATCACTGTTGAGTTAAAACAAGACACCGTGATCAAATGAAACAAGTCAGCAATTTCTATCTTTTGGTTTGATTCCTCACTGACCTTCAGCTTCCCGCACTGCTGGGTTTCCAGCTCTAGCCTTTTGGGATGTTTTTTTTTTTTCCCTGTAACATTTAAAATAACAAGCACATCCACTTCTAATCAAACCTGAACCTGCCAGGCAAGTAAGAAAATGTAGTAGGTTACTTATATCTAAAGAAATCAAAGATGAGCTTTAAGTCATTCTACATTAGTAGATATCCAGCAGAACATTTAATCATATCTCAGAGAAAGGAGATGGAAACGATTAAAAGACATTTAGACAGGGATCCAGTCACCAGAGGGGCCACTCAGTGGTCCTGGCCCCTTGAATCTTGAATGTGCAGCGTGAAGCCCACCCTTCTCCCTGTTGCATCATTTATTGCAAGCAGATTAATTGCAGCATTGTCCTGCTGTCTGAGGAACGGCACCTTGTTCGTAGCAGGGATACAGATGCCTCTCTGGGAGATCAATGTGGAGACGTGTGCAGAAACCCCCCCAAAAAGGGCCCCTCCCGCTACATGCCATCTTAAGTGACAGTGTCTAAAAATACGAATGCAGCTGCACTCTCGACGCGCTCGGTATTTAAGTTCGTCGGGTGTTTACCGCGTCTCAGGAACGCTGGTAAATGACACAGCGACGTTCAGCATGAGTCGCAGAAGCGGCTCAAATGAGGCTGCCTCCTTCGCTCCCTTAATTCCAAGCTCCCCCCCACCCCGGTGTGCAGCTCCCCGCAAAACGTTACACAAGAGCCACACAGGAGCTGAGTATATTCAGAGACTGTGCATGACAGCAGCCGGGTACAGGAATGCTCAGTGCTCTGGGTGCTGTCACGCAGCGAGGCCGCCTCTGCCGGCAAACCATCAAACCAGCCCCGGTGATGATGCATCTCCCACCTCCCATCTCCTCACACCTTGCTTTTAAACCTCAATCCACATGCAAAAGCCACCCCCCTCCCCCCATCACCAGCATCCATCATGAACAGAGACCCTTCTAGCTCTGCAGATCTTTCCCTCGAGTTTTCCCCCTGCTCTCCACCTCTCCGGTCACCGAGAGGCTCACACCTGGCCGGGGTGTCAGAGCTCCACCCGGATGTGGTTTCCATGACACCCTGACAGAAATCCTCAGGGGCATTATTGACACTAATGTTCTGGCTGTCCGGCGTGATTAATGCTCAGTTTAATCAAATCAGCGCAAAAGGTTAAGGCTCAACAGATTTTTCTTTACCAAACCCATCCATCTTCCAAGCTCTTATCCTGATCAGGGTCATGGGTGATCCTGGAGCCTATCCCAGGCAGCATAGAACACAAGGCTGGGGTACACCCTGGACAGAATGCCAGTGTTATCAAACCCAGCGGAAAAGAAAGAAAAACTCATTCATCCACAATAAGGTTGACCCAGATATGATATGAAAGATATCATATAGATAGCAACCCTCTAGAAGTCCTGCCTGGGTCCTCAGACATCACAGAGCGCATCACAACACTCCAGAATGCATACTTCAGAGACACATCCAGAGTCTGTCATCCTGGCAGCACTGACCGAGGTGATATCATCCCCTTTAGGTGGCTGGCGCAGGTGCCAGGAAAGATCCCAGCTGCTGAGCCCCACTGTTAAGCATTTAACCCGAGCTGCGTCTGCGAAAAAAACCAGGGTGCGATTCTTAGAATAAGTGTGACCCCCGGGCTAAAATAACAGCGCCCCACCCCGGTGTCATTTAGGAGTCTAAAAGTCATGCCAGCGTGAAAACTTTAAGGAAAGCTCAAGTGAAAACACTGTCATGCTGGATGTTCCTGGGTAAATAAAGCAGCTATACTGTTTATAGCGACCTGCTTCCCCTCGACTGACAGTGGCCCCCTCAAACTTCAGAGATGCTGGGAAACAGAGGAGCTCAAAACCTGCCACCGGTACTGTCAGGGTGCTGGCCGAGGACGTCAGAGGAAGAGAGGGAGAGGCCGGCTGCGAGGCGTCGCTTTGCGCGTCACGTCCCGCCCGGCTCTCCCCCAGCCTGCCCGCCATCCAGCCTGGTAAAGACTAGAAGCCTCAGTGCCATCTCCTACCCCCACCTGGCCATTTAATCCCCCCTCTCCCAACACCAAATCCATCCTGTTGCCTCTCCACCTATCACGTACAGCACACGGAGAGGACCTTATGTAACCTGCACGAGGAGCTCGGCCGTGGTGAGGGCCTCGGCATGCGACGGCGGGCACTCAGTCTGCATATAAATCCGCGTCTCCGTGAGAATGACACCCACCGACGCCTGGGCTGAAAGCGCGCATCCTCTGAAGTTCACGGTCTTAGGAGTTCTTTGTCCCTGCCTGTCAGGCACCATTTTTTCCCCCCCTTGCTTGATAAACAGGGTGGGCCTTCATTCCGCCACAAATAAGGCGCGTCTCTCTTTCTCTCCGCCGTGTGAAGCGCCGACAGCTGTATATATTCGACATTAAAACCACATCGGTACGCTTGCCAAGGCTTGATATTCGCTTTGGCACAGGGTGAGGGGAGCTTGACAATATTCTTCCTGAAAATGAACAGTCTCGTTAAGGGAGGGAAAGTTTGTCCTAACTCTCCTAACAGAATAGAGAGGGGAAGAAAGGTATATCTATATGGGTCTGGATAACTTCTACTGCCAGGTTAGTAAAACTACAGGCAGTGACCGATTTATTTAGGTACACCTGCTTGTTAATGTAAATGGAAAATGGTGCCACTCAATACATGCGGCACAGAGACAGGGTCAAGAGCCACAGTTACTGTTAGGCTAAAGCATCAGAAGGGCTACGACGGATGATCTAAGTGGTTTGGAATGCAGTATGATTGTCGGTACCAGACTTGGTGGTCCCGGTATTTCAGAAAGAGCCGCCCTCCTGGGATTTTCATGCAGTACAGTTCCTAGAGTTTACAGGGAATGGTGTGATGAACAAGAAGCATCCAGTCGGCAGCATTTCAGTTGTGGAAAACACCTCGTTAATGAGAGAGGTCAGTGGAGAATGGCCAGACTCGTTAAAGCCAAAAGGAAGGCTGCAAGTGCAAAAGTAACAGCTCAGCACAGCAGTGGTAGGCAGAAAGGCTTCTCTGTATACACAGCTTGTCAAGACTTGGTTCAAGTGGTTCTGAAAGCAAAAGTAGGTCCGACCAGGTACAACATAGGGGTACCTAATGAAGAGGCCCCAGAGTGCTAATTTTTCATGATTTATACACAGGATGAGGGTGTGAGACCACAGCTGGTCAGTTCCCACAATCCCCATATACATAAGGCTCTTGGAGGGATGGTGACCGGGGTCATGTGACATAGCCATGGGAAGGAGAAACAGGGGTTTGATCTGGGGAGAGGAAATGGATTGAATAAAAGGATCTTGTTGGAAGGATGGCAGAAGACAGCATAAGCAAGAAAACACACAAATCAGAAACGGTCCATAGTTAATGGCCTGGTCTGGCCTTGGGGTCCAGGAACCTTCACTGCAGGACAGAGAAGATCTAAGTCTTGTGTTTACATGGAGTGGAAACAGTAAACAACTGGGAGGTTCTCTCAGCAGCCCCACCTGAAGATGCCGGTGCCCCTCCCCTTCTGCAAAGCAGACAGATGTGGAGAATCTGGAGCGTCCTCAGAAATCACGTCCTCCCACAGACGAGCGACGGCAGCAGGGAGGATGGATCTCATACGGCGGCCTCCCTGGATGGCGTCGATGCGAGGGGAAATCCAGACCACATGTTGAGCGTGTATCCTGCTGTCGAAAAGAGCTGTTCTGATATAATGAATCACAACAAGCTCAAATGCCTTCATCTGCTCTGTTGGTGGGAAAATATATATATTTATCAAATTGCAAAATATATCCTATTTATATGAGGCTGAATCTGCCCTCAGTTCCCCAGGAGCGATGGGGGGAGAATTGTCCAAATGAATTCATTTTTTAAAACAGAGGCCTAAACTTTGAGTCTCACAGAGTCGTTAGTACAATGATTAATTGGAGTTCCAGCTCAACACAGATAAAGTGTTGGTTATGCTGTAATCGTTTCTGACCCATTACAGACAGAGAAATGAGCCCATTAAGACACAGTGAGGTGGGGGAGGTATTTCATATGGCTACAGCATCACACAGCTGCAGAGTCACACAGCTACAGAGTCACAGCTATATGATCACAAAGATGCAGAGTCACAGAGTCACACAGAGCTACACAGAGTCACACAACCACAGTCACACAGACATAGCATCACATAGCTGCAGAGCCACACAGCTACAGAGCTACACAGAGTCACACAACCACAGTCACACAGACATAGCGTCACATAGCTGCAGACTCACACAGCTATAGAGCTACACAGAGTCACACAACCACAGTCACATGGACATAGCATCACATAGCTGCAGACTCACACAGCTACAGAGCTACACAGAGTCACACAACCACAGTCACACGGACATAGCGTCACATAGCTGCAGACTCACACAGCTACAGAGCTACACAGAGTCACACAACCACAGTCACACGGACATAGCGTCACATAGCTGCAGACTCACACAGCTACAAAGTGACACAGTAACAGAATCACACAGCAACACAGTTCAACAAAGTGTTGGTTATGCTGTAATTGATTCTGACCCATTACAGAGGGAGGAAAGAGTCCATTAAGACACGGTGAGGTGGAGGAGGTATTTCAAACAAATACAGCATCACACAACTATACAGCCATATAGCTACTGCATCACACAAATACACAGCATCACTTAGGTAGTGCCACACGGTTCTAATATTACAAAACTACAGTGTCACACAGCTGCAGCATCACACAGCTACAGTATAACACAGCTACGGCGTCAAATAATGACATGGGCCAAGTGCTCAGAAGCAGGAAAGTCAAGAAACTGCAGAGGCCGTGATAAGAAAAAAAAAAAAAAGAGAAAATGAAATAAAAATGATTTCTCCTGTGGCAGTATCCATGCCTTCTGTTAGAGGATCAGTCCTCCAGTGATTATAGTGAGACGTTGTGGGGGTTGAATGGTTTTATAACTGCTGAGGAAATATACAAAAGGCTGAGGCCTTCGGAAAACTCCTGGAAAAGTTCCTCTGAGCCCATCGGTTCAGGCATTGGCAAGTAAATTCCAGTGCATGGTTAAAAAAAACAGCCTGTCGCGGCCTCCGAGTCGCCATCTGCTGCTTTCAGATAAAAATCGATACGGCGAGATAGTTTCCCCCTCGGACGGGAGCGAGAGGACTTGGAAGGTGCGCCCGGAATTCATGACACGGACGGTATTGAAACAAAGCCGCATCCCTTCAATATTTAATAGCTTCCGAAGGCCCCTTTTGATAAATCAAAATGCGCGTGTCGATATTTCTAAACGGCCCTCGTCGCAATCCCGGGCCGAGCACAGGGTGACTGTGTCAGGGGGGTGGCGGGCGCGGCGAGATCGCGGTCAGCTGAGGCTCCCCATTAGGCAGGAAGAGTCCTTGTGCTGAAGGGGCGGAGCGGACACTGAGGCGACGGTGTTATCAGCCACAGGCGCGCTGAGTTACGGCCCCACGGGCCCAGCCAGCGGAGATGGCACCGCCACCGAGGCGGCCCGTTATCATACCGCAGGCCGGCCAGCTCTGTGCCACGGGCGTGTTGATAAACCTTTAATTAACAAACACTAAACTGCTCTGTCGTGATGAATTGAGAGGTCAGTGCACAAGGTGGGGAGAGAAAAAAAAAACACGTTAAATAATTCTGTGTCTTAGGAGGGGCTGTCGTTTCAGCTACAGCCCTCGAGACGTGACGGGATATAAATATAGCAAAGGAAGTAGCCGCGGCATTTGACTTTCCTGCAAAGATCGTAAAAAAAAACTCAAATAAGACATCTTGAAGGTCACAGAGACCGTAAAATAGAGGAATAAGTTGGTAAACGGCAATCATTTAAGCTAAACATTTAACAATTTAAGAAATCTGTGCAGCTGGGATATTTCGGCTAATAAGCCTGCCGGGAATGAGTGGAGAGTCAGCAACATGAGATATGGGTCACGTTAATCAAAGGGGATTAACGGATCTGTGATTGTCTCAGTCATGGGAATGGAGAAGAAGGAGGCAAGAGTCCAGCCGTGAACAAGAGACGCCTGAGCTGTCACACACCGCAGGAGGGATGACACTGAAGCCAGTACTGAGAGTTCTCCTGTGCGTGCAAGCTTCCTTGTGTTACAGGGAGATCACAACAGCGGCTCTCTGATGGAGAGAACGACAGCCAATCAAGCGCAGAGCTCCGGCATCTTGGAAGCGCTCAGCCTGAACTGTTCTGCTCTGCGATTGCTCGTTATTTTGAGATCAGTGTCCTGCTCGCTACTAATCTGGGTTACATTCAAAAGGCCATTTTGGTATTTCCTAGGAGCCGCCGGCGGGACTCCAGGTGTCGGGTACCACATGGACTATCATCATCACTTGTGCGTGATTCAACCCTTGGAGCTCACAAGAAACAGGAAGTGAAGTTTGACCATCACAGTCCTGCTAGATGTAAGGTTTTTACCATTCATCCAGAATTTGCCTGTTACATTTCCCTCAGGGCCTGTACATCCTGTGACTCAGATTAACATCAGGCAAAATAATAATATAGTTCAGCTCTTACAACTACTATTCCTGACCAAAACAGCAAGAAATCAAGAGTCAAAAAACATTAAAATATGTTTAACATTTTTAATAAAGCTTATAATAAAATCTCTGGCTATAACTTGGTTTTGAATCTCCAAGCGTAATACTTAATTTTGAACAGCAACAGGGCTGAGTGGTGGAGTGGCTCTGTTGAAGAGGTCGCGCTCTGTCAGTGATGAAACTCATTGCAGATTTATAGGTATGTGGTGGGTCCTCTCCAGGAATACCTAAGCCTCCTCAGAGGAGGGGCCATGTTTTATACGTCTGAGGAAATTCCATTCACCAAAAAGGGCTTCAGATGAAAGAGTCCAACCATATGCTCAAAACATCTGTGGTCCAGACCGAGCCTGGCAGTCTTTAGCAGTTACTAATCACAATTCAGATGACTGGAAAAACAGAGCAAAACAAAACGGAAAGCGCAACAGTGAGCGCAAAACCAGACACTATCTGACGAGACCCACATCACCCAGGAGAAGAGTGGGACTCCAGTCTTTTGCCAGAATGCTCTGAGGGTGGTCAGATCAGGGGGACCCCCAAATACGGCTCCCCCAACACCCCTTATGATTTTTCCCTTCCCTGAGCTTTGTGGGGCCCAGAAACACTATTCATGTCCCCGCTATCAGTTACGGCACTGAAAAAACCCAGGCTGTCAGGGATGCTTCACGAACAGGAGTGCTCTGCTAAAGTTAATGTCAGCTCCTTGTTGGAGAGACTTATCTCCTAAAAGGTATTAAAAAGGTAAAGCTCACTTATCAGCACCCCATGAGGTTCGGGATTTTAATTGGTTTTTCAGCGAAATGAAAGACAGGCGGGAGAGTGAGGCGCGGCGCTGGTGGCGGCACAGATGGCCGAGGACCGGACGCTGGCCACAGGTTCCAAGCGGGTCTAGGCACGCGATTAGTACCAGGGCAGAAGGACATCTTAAGTGGCTGCCTGGGACCGGTACCGCTCCATTCATTATTCAGGAAGGAGGATACATCAGCTCCCCGAAACGGCCAGTACCAAAGGCCACTCTCGCTGCAGCTTCATCATACCGCATGAGAGCAAAGCGGATTATCCACCCCAATTAATGTCCAATAAAGCTTCATCAGTGGAGGGGTTAATAAAACTGACAGGTCGGAGAATTTCACGAAACTCGGAGCAGAGACAGGCACAGGCTGACCCCGAGGATCACCTGTAACAGGCTGTATGGGCTTGCTGTTGGATGGGGGGGGGGTGACTGGGCGGGGTGAGTTCCCACTTTACACCTTCTCCTGCCTGCACTGGGGCAAAGCACAGCGGCTATTTCATCAACCCACGGTCTGTCTTTGATCTATTTTGTGCCGCAGTTTTAATATTTTATGGAACCAGCATGGTCCCACCCCCACTGTCTGCCTGGCATGATAGTGTGTGTGTTGAGGGGGGGCAGTACAGGAGTACAGAACCCCTCCTCCACCACCACTGCTGCTGTTTAACAGAGAGACAAGACCACATGGAGGCTGCTGCCCGGCACCAGTGTGTTGGATAGAGCACCCCACCCCCCACCCCCCCAACTCTCTGACTGATTGCAGCGGAGAAGCATAGCATGAAAACAGGGCAACACGCTGAACTGTAACAGCAGAAGAAAGTAGCTGTGTGCATTGACCGCGGGAAGCTGCCAAACACAGCATCCAGAAACCATCCCTTCATTGTATGGCATAAATAAGACATACAACACACAAATGCTGCCTCATACATTATTTATATATGGCAGACACTGGACAGCCCGACTGATTTAAAACATCACACTGCCATATTTAATGTATACTGGATTTATGCATGTGTTTGTTACAGACAGTAATACTAAAAATACCAAAACTAAAGGCATGATTGAAGGAAAAGCATGACATCCTGTAGCCTAGAGATTGACATCACAAGGCAGAACCTGTTAAATTATTTTATCGGAAATAATGAAGATTGACAAACGTCTAAAATACGTTATGCAATAAGTAGGTTATTGGGTATGTCATGTTTTGGCTAGCTCTGCTGAAAACCCCCTTTTTTAGACTAAATTGGTGGTGCTCCATGTCCGTTAAAAGCTATGAAGTATCTATATTTAAGTGACCTAACCCTAATATAGCCAAGAGAATGGCAAGCAGAGAAAATATTACTATGCAGGAAATTGAACATCCAGGCCTAATGCCCTGAGCTCAAGTAGTTCTCCTTGGGCGTGATGGAGCAGTGTTCTGTGGTCACAACTGACTTGAGTACCGAGATCCTTTCCTCCCTAAGAACGGATGTGGCAGCATTGCGTAAGTCTGAATTAGCATCTGTGCGTGCTGACGAGCTTGGAAGCATTGCATCGGAGCTGCAGATGGTGCAGACGGATAACGCAGCGACGGTGTGACCGGGTGAGGACACGGACCTGAAAAGGAGGAAGCGAAGATCAAACATTCATATTCTGAATGTTCCAGAAAGCTCCAGCTCCCGAAAATCATTCGTTAAACTTTTAAGGACTGATTTGAAGGTAGCTAGCTTATCATAAAGCCTTACATGTCTGAGATACACAGTGCTGAAATAATACTCTGCCCCCACCCCCCTAATCGGTAAAATGACATGAACCCGAGTCATCGGCATGCAGCTAGTCTGACATTATATATATGGAAATTTAATTCATTTGTTTATTAATCACACTGTTATTCCTTTATTTATTTTATTGACACACTTATACATTCTTATTAACAGAGCATATGATTGGGATGATTTTTTGTATGCGGTTTGAATTGTTAATGCAGCATATATTTCATTTTTTATTATGTGTAAAGGCAATTGTGTAAAAATTATTGAAACGAGTACTCCCCAGTACAAACACTTTTATTAGGGGTTACAGGCTTAACTGGGATTAATAGGTGTTAATGTGTAGGTGGTTAAGTATTGTACCAAAATCATTTACAATACTGATCTTTTTAACTTATTATTATTTTTTTTTTTGCTATTATCTTTTACATCCATGTTTTTATCAGATGGGGTCTTTTCTGGGGCGGCATGGTGGTGCGGTGGTTAGCACTGTCGCCTCACACCTCTGGGACCGGGGTTCCATGTGTGCCAGGTCCATGTGTGTGGAGTTTGCATGTTCTCCCTGTGCCATTGTGGGGTTTCCTATGGGTACTCCGGTTTCCCCCCACAGTCCAAACACATGCTGAGGCTGATTGGAGTTGCTAGATTGCCTGTGTGTGTGAATGATGTGTGAGTGTGCACGGCGATGGGCTGGTCCCCCATCTTGGGTTGTTCCCCGCCTCGTGCCCGTAGCTTCCGGGAAAATGGATGGATGGATGGATCTTCTGAAAACTGATGCTGTACCTATGTAACAGCTATTGGAAATGTGGTCTGGTGGCTCAGCCCCTCTGCATAATTTGCTTTGCTCACAAATTCTGCTTCCTGATTCTACATGCAAGTATCCTTCAAATCCAACTGTAATGCATTCCCTTAAGATCTGGTCCCAGTTAAGAAGATCCTTTTCACTTCAAAATGCATCAGTGTTTGCCCCAGTAGTAAAGAATCCTATGTTTACGCCATCAATGACAGATGAAGCTTTTTGCATTAGGGCTAGAAGTAGACTTAATGTATTAAATGATCTATTCACTAAAAATACTCGTATTTCTTTTAATGAATTGCCACAGAAACACAGTATCCTGCACTCGGTTTCTTTAGGTTTACGGTTTGAAACCAACTGCCCCATGAGCCCATCCAGCTCTCACCTAAATGCTACCCCAAAACTGAATTCCCACTCCATAACGTTTATTAGCACCACCTATTCCTCATTAGTTTCATTCAATCCTCAACTCTTCTACCGTGTTAATGAATCACAACTTTCTGAGGAGATATGGGCAAGAAATCCATCCATCCATTTTCTGAAACCACCTGTCCTGTTCCGGGTAAGGGGACCACCATTCACTCACACACACAAACCTATGGCCAGTGTGGCAACTCCAGTTAACCTCAGCGTGTGTTTTGGACTATGGGGGGAAACCCAGAGCACCCTGAGGAAACGCCACAATGATATGGGGAGAACATGCAAACTCCACACATACTGTATGGAGCCATGGTGGAGACTCAAATATTGGTCCCAGAGGTGAGGCAACAGTGCTACCCACTGTGCCACCATGCTTCCCCAAGATATGAAAGGGATTTCTACTTCCTCAATACGTTTAGGGTTTACAGTTACCCAGTTTAAGGTAGTACATTGGCTACACTGGTCTAGGGCTAAGTTAGCCAGACTTACATCAAATATCCCCCTTGATCGATGCAAGCAATCACCAGCAACACTTTAACTCACTTAGGTAAGGCCTCAGGCTTGATGGTTTTCTTTTTCGTCAATTTTTACAGCATTATGGGAAATCTGTGATGCCGATTGAAGCTTCCGGTATTACTGCAGTATTTGGGGTTCTCTCTCAGGATCCCGCCCTTAACCATCATTTACGAAAACGGCCACTTCTGCAACGTTTACAGCAAGACGGCTGGTGTTACCGAGATGGAAAGAGACTTCCCCACCTACTTCCAGCCAGTGGGTTAGGGATCTGATGTATTATTTAATGCTGATGTATTATTTAATGCTGTAAGAGGGTGCTCACTGAAATCTTATAGTACCTGGCAGCCATTTTTGAACTTTGCCAAATGATTGGACCCTGATTATATTTAATTATAAAATTACTTTCTCTTTCTTTTTCTTTCTTACTTTTTAATTAATTAATGCATTATTATTATTCATTTTTAGTTTTTTGTCATGTTTTCATTACTTGCTTTATTTATCAATTTTGTTTTATATGGTACAAAAGCCCAGTTTACAGGATAGGGCTCTGCTAGAGCAAGGCAGGGGAATTGGAGGAAGATGGGATGTTTTCATTTCTATTACACCATTTGTTTGTATCCATGACACTGAAAGCTAATATAAAAAAACCTTAAACAAAAAAAACACATCTCAAAGTGTGACCGTAACATTCAGCTTCACAAAATGAGAGTATGCGTCTCTCGACAGGCTGAGTCTGAGCAAACAGCACACAAAAGATCTGCAGAGATAGAGACTGAAGTCAAGCTGACTCGAGTTATGAGCAAAAGATGGGCGGGAGAGATTATCTGTGCTGAAAGGAGAAGGTTCTGGAAAATTATCTTCAAAGGGAGAGTGATCCCAGCATCCACTGCACCAATAACATCACACCTGCATATTTTTAGAGGGGGCTTCAAAGACATCGTGTCACCAAACACAGAGCAGTGGCCTCCCCGTTCTCAGCTAAGGAAACCCTACAGCAATCGACGCACACGTGGCAAGAGATTTCAATCATTTTTTTGTTTAGAAGCGATAGATTATGGTTTTCCATGTGGATGCCCCTTTTCCTGGATTATAGGAGAGGAACACACCTCTGTGACAAAACCGACTTAGATCCTTCATAAGGACCCATCTTTGATAAACCCTGTTGAGCTTCTTTTCAGAGCTTGTTTTTACACCATTTGTGATGTCGCCCAGCAGCTTAATACTTAGATTATAGCTGACCCCGCAACTTCACCCCCCCTAGGGATGGATGCTGGTCAATGGGCCCCCACCCATGAGGAAGGCCCTGCCACAGCCCCAGGGGACCGGACGCCCATTCCCTTAGGTCCTGGTCTAATCGTCCATTGCGCATCTGTTGCATCGCTGCAGCTGACCGTTCTGGGGTGTCTTCCTTTACCGCGCCTGTCTTCTTTCACCCCCCTCTTTTCCCGCTGCCGCCTCGCCATCTGCTCCCGTTAAGGGGTGGCGCGGGAGGAGAGCGCCGCGCACAGCCCGTCTGCTTTGAGATAAAGCCGGAATTTAAGCTGCCGGTGACCGTTGCTGGCCGCGCACTCTACGGCGCACGCCAAAACAGCGACTCAGGGGAAAAGGCATCTATGGCAGTCCGGGGAAAAATGAGAAAAAACAACGATGACTTGAAAGACAATCTTCAACAGACAAGAAAGCATGGGTTGGTACTTCAGAGTCTTTTCTCTCCGTAGAAGAAAGGGAATATTTTTATCCACAGGCAAGTGAAGCTACAGTCCATTATTTATGGGATACAAGCCTTTATACTAACGAATAAACCAAGTATTCATATAAACAAACAGGCACGCAAATAACAGATAAGGCATCCAATCTTACGAGGCCTGTTTAGGAGGTTGTGAAGAATGGATGGATGGGGAATGTAAATGGATGGGGAGACTTAAATAACCCTGAACAACCTTCTTAGGTTTAATTTTTAAAATTAAATTATTTTTGGCTAGGACGCCGTGCCTTTCTGAAAAAGTAAGGTGAGTGGGTCTGCTATTTCCGAGACATTCGTTTCCATGGTTTCCATGGCAGCAGATGAGTTTGGGGAGGGTGAGGTTGGAGCAGAGTGTAAGCCTTTTCCCAAGGCAGGCATCCGCCATTCCGCTCGAAATCCAGCACACCAGACAACAGAGGACAAGAACTAAATGACGGTGCCCATGATCGACGGCGAACAAACAGCGACGGAGAATACGCACGCGCTTAACATGGCCGATCACAGGCCATATGTCACAGGTGGAGGACTCTAAGGTCAGGTGACGAGGAAGCCTAAGGACGGCGATGCGGTGGCAGACAGCCACGGTCCGAAGCCTGACCTTGAGCATCAGAGCTGGGACATGAGAAATATAGAGCACTGGCCGTCTGAATTTAAACAAATATTAAACTTGGTTGTCTTGCAGGTCCGCTCAAACAAAGAAGCTCTGCGACAAAAAACACAGACCTCTGTGGCCCAATAAATCTGAATGACACTCCATGGCATAACAATAATCTCATATCTCATTGGGAGTTACTCAACATTATAGTCATTGACAAGGTAAAAATGCACCAAAAGAGAAATTAGATCATTTATGTGAGAAATTAGATCATTTATGTGCAGATGCTAATGGCTGTAACTACCTTTAAATTGGCCCGAGGCATAGATTTCACCAACCAGGTGTGCGATGTGCACCTCCTCAGTAGAGTTTGCCAACTGGACCCTAGGCAGCTGCCTAGTTTGCCTATGCCTAGAATCAGTCCTGAACATGGCTAGCTATTTCACTACAAGCATTCGGATTTAACATTCATGAGGTCTGCAGGAACAGCCAGCCATGCTTTGAAATGGCTGCCCATAAGTTCCTTTATTGGTGAAATCTGAGTGTGGAGTACTGCTTCCCATTACCCTGCAATGAAACATAATCTACAGTCCATGGGCTGTGGCATGCAACATCAATCATTCTGGGCATGTTGAAACACCACTGCCAACAGGGGGCACAATCCACAATACGTATGCTGGAGAACAATTATTGAAGACCAGGAAGGGGAAGATAGAGTAAGAGAGAGAGAGAAGGAGAGATAGAGAGTGCCCCTGGGAGAGTTCAGTGAAAATGACATCAGTGTCGTAACTAAAGGTAAAAATTTAATGAATAAATAGAGAACTTGATATAAATAAGTGATGCAGGCGGCAGGGTGTGCAGGGGAGGTCTACCTGAGCACCCAGAGGTCACAGACACATGGTGGTGACCTCCCCAGGCCAAACAACAGCTTTATTTGTGGCTAGGAATCTCGGAGAGTCTGGGAGCCGCCAACAGGACGTAACCACGGCACGAGTCAGGCCCAGTAAGCCCCAGGGCCCATGACCTAGTGTCAACAAGACAGAGTGATAACAGAACTCAGCAGAGAGGTGAGCACCTCTCAGCACTATGACCTCAGGCCGTATCACACCGTTCCTGCCCAAAAAACCTAGCGTGCCAAGTCTTAGCCACATCGGCTGTAGGCCACCCCCCCCCCCCCCCCCTTTCGTTCCCGGGTCATTATTGGCTCCCTGTAGCTGCACCCCATCCTGACTGAGAAGCACCCTAATGCAGACCACACTATCCATCACTCCAGCCCCAGCTTCACCATTAGGGGGAAGATGTCGCCCCAAATGTGACACGAAAAACCCACAAGTGTATACAAACCCTTAGGTTATGAATTGATTCTGTTTACAGCCTACTCCCGAGCAGAGCAAATTATTCCTGAGTTTGGGGAGTCTGGAGGACGTTTCCTGTGCTCACGTCCTGAAGTGTGATTAATCAGCCACGTCGCTCAAACCCAGAAAGCGGCCAGCCGCCCCTAAACTGGTTGGAGCAACTAACAGGTATCTTGAGAGGGGAGCCGAGGAACACTCCACCTTGACATTACCGACGACAGGCCTTCAAGCCGGCCTATGGATCACCAGATTTCCATGTTTCTTCTTTCCAGTGACCTCCAAACTTGAATGCCACCAAAGGTTTTGAGGAAGACCGTTTCCTAAAAATAATAATGGTGTGGAGGGGTCGAATCCCTCAACATCAAATCTAACCTCTCATTGCAAGTCCTTGGCATATCTGACTGATAGCCATTTTGGGAGATCCTCAAGTCTGACCTTTCATCGCAAGTCCCTGGCATATCTGACTGATAGCCATTTTGGGAGATCCTTAAAGTCTTACCTTTCATAGCAAGTCCCTGGCATATCTGACTGATAGCCATTTTGGGAGATCCTTAAATTTTTCTTTTCTGTATTTTCTCAGTTTTTTGTTTTTTTTTTGTCTTTTTTATTTTCTTGATGCCTGATGGCATATTACTTACGACTTAATTACTGATCGCTCAATGGGAATTAAGCGGAATGTGTCCCCATCAAAGTTCTGTAATTCAAGCCCAAATTAACTGCGGCAGAGCGGGACTGCAGGAGCGCACCGATAACTTTTAATTACGTGACAGTTACGCAACGTGATTTCCCCCGTCTGCGTGGGCGGCCTGCTTCCTGAGCTCCCCCAGGCTGAAAGTTGTGCTTCCCATCAGCCCGTGACAAGAGGGACACCAGCCCACATACACAAACACAGGCGCGTGTGTGAGCCCCCCCCCCCCCCCCCCCCCCTGAGGGACTTCCACGTCAGGATGGGAAACCCTGTCACAAGTTCACGCTCACATAATACCATCAACAGTCCCTAACAGGAGCGGCTGTCATCAGTGCAGCATAACTCCACAGTATGACTAAATTAGTTCCATATACAGTAATTTTGTCTTTTCACAGGCACAGGGAACCTGGCACGTTTGCAAGTAGGAATCAAGGCATTCATCCATCTTCCATTTCATTGCTTAAGTACAGGATGGCAGGGAGCCTAGAGCCAATCCCAGGAAGCACAGGGCGAGAAGCTGGGGACACGCTAGACGGGACGCCAGTCCATCACGGGCCACACGGACACGCATGCACACATGGACCTACGCACGCACACAGTCACGCACGCATACGTCTATATTTCTGTCTAAGTGAGGACTTTCCTTTCATTTCGATGGGAAAAACCCGAATCCCAATTACAACACCCTTAACCCCTACCCAGCCATAAACTTATAAAACTATAAGTAACCAAAAATACAAGACTACTGGCATTTTTACTTTTTGGATTGCATTCACAGATTTTTATAAAATGATGTCTGAAGTAGTGAGGTCCTTCGGTACAGCAAAACCTGCTCTCTCTCACACACACACACACACACACACACACACGCACACACAAACACAATTTACAGGCACTAACACATGCGGCTTTCTTCTCGCATGCCATATATCGCACACCTGATCATTTTGGCACAAAACAGGCCTTACCATGCATAAGACAGCTTGCGGGGGTCTAACTTCAAGCTGCCGGGAGAAGCAGGTCAGCTCCTGACACGGAGCACATCATTTGGCTTTGGCCATGACGAGGTGACAGTGCTTCTCTCGGTTTCCGCTATGCGCCCTAATTACGCACCTCAATGGAGACATTTGTCAGAGAACCGTCTTCCGTGCGGCTCAGCCTGGCATAACGCCGGTCATTTCCTTGGTGCTCGGCCCTCAGAAACCCCTGTCGGTACTTTAGCCACATGCAGTGGAGCTGATTGGGATGAAAACGCAGAGCTGCGCAGAGCTCCACCAGCTGGGTGAAGGACTTAAGGCCAGAAGACCAGCACACACGGATTGATTAAAAGCATCAGACCAGTGACACCGGCTGCAGGACCCCGACCCGGTCTGGAAGGGCCCTCGACACGTGAGCGTGTCACTGTGGACGGCGAACAGTAATGAGAGGGATAAAAGATCACCCTCAAGATAAACATCTACCAACCGCTGCGGGGCAGGCTGGCGGCATCATTATGGTGACCCTCCGCGTTGCCCGCGGGCACACTCGTACCCGTGCGGTCAAACTGATTTAGTCCCCTGAATGAGAAAAAATAGTAGCAGGGAAGATTAACTTCTGCTCGGGGTTAAGCATGTAAATGCTGGAATCAAGGGCCCCACCATCCAGAATTGTAGAAATGTGGGCATTTACGTGTCGGCAGTCTGAACATATGAAAAAAGGACTGAGCCCTCGCAGAAAGAATGAACGTTTCTCCTAATGAGGAATAGGGTCAAGGACAGAGGAGCCCAGACACAGCACAGTCTGCAGCATTGTTATTGAGGCAAAGCACTCTTATGAGAGCCGTACTCCACAGCAAACACCACGTCACGGGCGTGCTGAAACCCACTCCCAGCAACTCTGGCTGCATGCTCCCAAACACACAAATCTGACAAAACTGTCAGAGCTCGCCTGATTCGTTTACACTTTGGGGTATCATGGGGCAACAGAGAGGAGGACTGAACCCAACAACCCCAAATGCTTGAGTTAGGATGCAATTAAAAATGGAAAAAGGCAGTGGTAGCACAACAAGATCGAATCCAGGCAGGCAAACTTCAAAAGAGTCCACCTAGCTTGCAGTTAAACTTCGATCCAGCATGATTTACAACGTGCGCTCATTTAAACAGCTATACATTCTGCTTGAGAAATTCAGGGTAGCACCTTGATCACTTCCTGCCACGCTAACATCTACAGCTAGCCAATCAGATTCAGGCTCATATTTCATCCCTGATCTATTTCTGTGTGAATAAAAAAAAAAACACTGCACCCCAGCCAGTGTCTGATAACATGACCAGTAAGGGCCAATTCTATGTTCTATGAATGGAACACTTACATGACCTGCGGTCCAGCAGGAGGTGCTGTGAGCAGCTCACTGCTCTCCTCAGATGGTGATGTCAATGCAGAGGGAGTGAGAGAGACGCAGAGAGAGAGAGAAAGAGAGAGACTCAGGATCTCTTATTAGGTCTGCCAACGTTGTCAAGATCCACCCCCGATGTATCTCTGTTTCCTACGACATTTGAATCATGCACTGCTGTGCAAAAAGAAGGGCATAAATATAAGGGGGGGGGAGGTGGCGGGGGGGGGGGGGGGGGGGGGAA
>JAODKL010000115.1:1390744-1411204 GCA_026780765.1 Petrocephalus schoutedeni
GGGGGGGGCGGGGGGTTGCCAGCGCAGCACACGGAACACCACGCTCCTCTGTCCTGGGATGTGGTTTGCGTCTCAGCAAACACCGGCTTGCGGTCACTCGGGGCATCTCCGTAAGATGAGCTCTGCGGGGCAACTGTAAAACTACCCCGGTTAGACAATTGAGACAGTGGAACGGAGGCAATTTCCAAAGCACTGAAGCAGAAGAGAAATTCCCCTGATATCCTCCCAGAAAGTGCCATCTCAGTCCCGCAGTCTGGTACCACGGCAGTGTCACAATCTCCTGCACGATTCTCATATGGAGGGTTTTGCTGAAGGAGAAGGGTTTTATTTCCGGCAAAGCATCATGGGAACTCATAAAACAACTCAATTTGATCTCTTGCTTTTGTGGACCACCAGGTGATTTTTACTGCACTACCAAAGACCATATACTGCATTTTTTACTTTGTTCCAAATATTTGTTCCAGCAGCAAATAATGACACAATTGTTATTCTATTACAGGGTCGTTAAATTATTGTTTTGGATTTTATCGTGGCACAGGAAATGATTTATAAAAGTGATAATTATTCAAATAGTAAGCCCTGCCTGTAAGGTCGTCAGCCGCTACTTGGATGTGACATCACAGCGAGTCGACGCGCAAATTCAGAGTTTGCTTTGGAATTTTTTTTTCAGCATGGCCCAGAAGAAAAACGACTCCTTCGTCTCCCCCCAATGACAGCGATGTTTTCCAGACCCCATAAAAAGAGGGGGAGGAGAAAAATAAAGGGAAAACGAGGAGCCTTTTATGTCCTCCGTTATCGGCTCCCCGCTAGTATTTCACATCGGGGAGGCCTGGCTCCCGCCTCTCAGGATGACCTTGAAGGGACAGACCGGCAGCCTGGCAGCTACGGTGGTGAGGAACCGGGGACCCTGGGAAGGTGGCAGGTGGGGGGGAGATTCCCGCCCCCATATTGGACCAATCGGAAGAGCTAGACCACCAGTGCTGAGTGGTGTCTGACAGTGCTGCGGTGGGCAGTGCGTCCGCCAGCCATTTAGATGCAAATCAGCTGGAGCCCAAAAGGCAGGAGAGCCTGGTGAGGCACGGTTCTACACAAAGGCCAAACCTTCTACTGTGCGTCCCCTCTGGCTCTCAGCTTGATCCATGTCGATTCAAGCCAGGAACTGGTACCAGCTCCCGAGAGGGATGGAAAGCGAGCATCCTGCAAGGGGCGTGTGAATGGCCAGCGTGAGAAACCCGCCCCCTGGCCTTGCAGCTCGACATTGACTTAAACCTCATCTCAGGTATAATCTCTGCTGTTTCACCCTAACATCCCTGATATCAGGCTGCCAACAGGGACAGGACGGGGGGTGGATAGGGGTTATTTTTAGATAAGGGCCACACCGCGCAGGGAGGACGATTGGCATAACTCTAGGTCGCTGGATCAGAATCCGGATCACAGGTTTTCTGACTCGCCTCCATTATTCCGGCCTTTTCCGCATGTCTTGCTCACCGGCACCTACAAACAACCAGGCAATCTGTCTGTCTTTGGCCAGCGTTATCACAGGGGTGGACCCCAACTTTGAGGTTCCGAGACACCCCCCCCCCACCAGCTGAATGTACTGTAATGTTACAGTTATAGTGTTTTGAAAGGCCTGCTTTTTTCCAGTTTTGATTCTGCAGCCTCAGAGATGGCTCAAAGAAGCACATCTCAGTGTCTACGCAGAAGAATTCTCATAAAGAAGTGTTTCTCTCCGTCACATAAAGGGAGTCAAAGTCTCTCCCCTGTATGGAGGATAGTTTTCAACAGTCAATTTTGAGAGAAAGGAAATATTTTGGCCGTGGAGATGAATAGTTGCTGGTTGCTGGTTGCGGAGTTGCCATGGCGGGGGGAGGGTGGCGTTGGCGCGCCGGGGGAGCACTGGGGGGCCCGCAGATTGCCAGCTAGCGGCAGGATGCCATTGAAGTTCACTGAGGCGCCGAGTGCTCCGCAATCTGCCTGATGGGGAACGATGGAGACAATTACAGGGTTCCTGTCTGATGGGGATCGACGAGGCGGCCATTATGGGGGAGACGTGATCAGCGCGGGCGGGTGGGCAGGTACAGCGGCCTCGGAACTTCGCCATGGTTACCGCCAGCCTTGCACTCGGTCGCCCCCCCGGGAGACGCATGCCAGTCACCCTAGCTGTGATGATGACCGCGAGAAATGGTGTCATGGACGGTCGAAATGTCACAGCGCCTGTCTCTGACCCCCAACTGTGCAGTAGCTGGCAAGATGAGAGGTGAGACTGGAGGTTCTCTAGAAGTTCTCCGAAGATCTGGGAGAGATGAGAAGATGTGGCACAATTTCAGGAGGCAACCTTGGCCTTTCCAGCACAATATGGCCATGGCGATTCCACCTTTTCTTCAATTAGCGAGCGCGCGCCAATTCAATTCATTTTAAGCTTCTTCCTCCTCTGCCCTAAATCCTGGAAGCATATGCGCATTTCCGTGTGTGTATTAGTATCCGTGTCACACGGCGTAAGGGCGCCCGGTTGTTCGTGTGCTTCCGCGTGGCTCCCTCCCGCGCCGAGGGCCTGCCCCTTGAGAATCGGCAGCACGCATACTACACAATCGCCCCCCCCGGCCCTCCACACCGCGGGCCCGTCTGCCGCGTGGCGTGCATGGCATGCAGGGAGAATTATTTTGCAGTCCATTAGCTGTGGGATACGTCCCCCTTCTTTCCACTTGTCATCTCCAGGGTACAATAACAGTGGGAAATACATATTCATGCCAGACGTGAACCCGGCACCCACTGAGAAGGGAGTGTGCGGAAGGAGGGCCGCTTCAATCCCCCCTCTTTTTCTGCATTTATCTAATCTATCAAATATAAATGCAAAGAAGTGCACTGACCCAATTCTTACTGAATTGGGCTTATCGCCGGGCACGATTACGTGCACAGCACACCTGTGCACACGCACGCCCGCCTTGTAGGGAACAGGACGGTGTGAGTGACTGCACCATGGCTCCGGCGCATGGAGGGCAGCCCTGACTGGTACGGGGGTGGCATGAGATGGGCGGCTGAGCGGCAGCTAGGCCGGGCTATCCGGGTGAGGGTGGGGGGGGGGTAAGGCAGGCACCTCGGCTGCCCTCCCCTCCGCTGCTGTAAATTACGTTCGCCATGTCAGCGATGCTGGCAGAGCGCAGCCTGCTCGCCTCGATAAGGAACGAGAGCAGCCGCTGTCCCGGGCCCAGTTAGGCACTACCTGATTGCACCCCTCATTGGGGCGGGGGGGAGACTGTGTTTTGGAAATTGGGGATAAATAATAAATATGACCTTGCTTTGAAAGCGATACGTCAGCCGGGTGCGCTAACCACAGGCCCCAGGAGCGATCAGCGGCACTAAATAAAGTGTCACCAAAACCCGAAGTGTTTGGGAAAAGAGGGCCATGGCAGAGAGAGAGAGAGAGAGAGAGAGGCGGAGAGGTGCGGACAGGCTCCCACGTCCAGCTCACGGTACCAGGGACTCACAAAGTCACCGGGCTGGTCCTCTGTCCTTCCCGTCTCGTCTTCTCCGGGCCGAGGACTCGATGCTTTTTAAAACAAATCACCCAGCTGCTGCACTTCGCGCGCTAATTACCTGTTAGCCTGATGCGGAGTCCCGCTGCCGCTGCTGGCGATTGATGGCGACCCTTCCGTCAGTCGGAGAGCCTCGCACCGGCACTGGGGCCCCTTAAATGGATTTTGGCGGCCACCGGCTCCGCCTGACAGCCACCTTCATCAGCAGAGCCAATCTAATCCTCAGAATTTACTATCACTTTCCATTTGGCCCCGACGAATCCCAGTCACGTGGCCGATCGGATGAGCGCTCGTGCTGGGGGCAGGCGAGCCGAGATTCTGGGATTCGAGCTGACCAGCTGCCCTCACAGATACATTCACTAAAGAATACTTTGAATCTTCAAGAAGGCGTAAAATGGTACCAAAACCCAGATATTTATTTAGCAGACTCGTTTCTTCAAAGCGATGAACATTTTTGGCAGTAGGTTCAATTAGGGGTTAAGGGCCGTAGTCGGGGGCTCAACCGTAAAATCACTCTACCGGCCATGGGATTCAAACTGAAAACCTTCTGATTACAAGGACAGCATTCTAACTCACTGAACCACACAGAAACACAGCACACTGGCTACTATGGTTCCTAAAGTGTATTTCTTGCACCTGAGAACGAGGCAGCCCACTGTGGATGCACATACCACTGTCACACACCACAAATATAACACAAGATAATGTCTCCTCTCCCCCAATGATATTTGATTTGATATCTTTCCTTGAGTTGCCATCTTGTTTCTCCGGGCCCCAATGCCAGGCCCCTGTAAGATATCTGCAATGTTTGAATAATTCAGGAGTGCTTTCGAGAAGTCGTGCCCGAGGTCATCTGCTATGCGTCCGAAAATAAAACGAAATCCCCTGCCCTGAGTCAAACGGCCCCTGAAATCTGAACGGTCCTTTGGAATCGCCGGTCATGCCGAGCCATGAATCCACTCAGCGTGTTTTTATCATTTTACAGACAATGCAAGCAACTCACTGCAGGCTACTGCTCGCCCTATAATGTGAACCAAACAATTCATCCAACCCAAATGTACTTTTGGGCCTGGAAATTGCAGGGTTTTTGGAAGCCTATAACCTATCCCCAGGCAATGGGGTGGGAGATACACACACACACACACACATTGAAACACTGCATCACTTAATGAGGTGCGTTTGGATTGCAGGTGGAAGCCGGAATTCCTGGCGTGAACACAGAGCCAAGGTGGGAATCCCGCCCTCAGCCATAGAGGTGTGAGACTACAGTGCTACCCACCTAAGCTGGTGAACCGGGAGCCTCCCCAATAAGGCGACGGCAAAAGGGGTCCAATCACGGGTATATGACCCCCTGGAGATCCATGGAACAGCTGCAGGGGGTCTGCAAAAATGCACCATGAATCACTGAAATATCTGAATGATCACTGGCGTTACGTAACCCCCAGAAGTGATAAATATTAACCCTCCCTCTGGTACTTATTTCTCAGTTACTAATGTGATCATGCAGCAGTAGTGGGCGGTGCCTAACTCTGCTCTGTTATCATTGGTCCCCCTGTGGGGGGGAGGGCCTCAAAGAACACCTTCATGCAAGCTGATCTGAATAATCAGGAAGGTACAGCAGCAAGGCAGCATTTCGTGCGCGTGAGCTGATGCAAGGAGAGACAGGGTGAGCGAGAGAAAGAGAGACAGGATGAGCGAGAGAGAGAGAGACAGGGTGAGAGAGGGAGAGAGAGAGAAAGAATTGAATTTTTTTTGAATTTGCAAACCTCTTTTAATACAAATTCAGAAAAACAGTAGACATTATGCCCTCACACTACCCTAAACCAGTCTCAAAAAAAGTACAAATCAAAGCCAACTGTGGGTAATAGGTCAATTCATCAAACATTGTGCAAAATGCAGCTCGTCATTCGCAATCTTACACAACACATTATTGTAGCACCACCTTTGCTCGAAGTCATCAAGAGTTTTCATAGCCTTAAAAAACTGAAAATCAAGCAAAATACGAGATCGCACAAGTACCCTAAGATATTGACATGCAGATCCCGCTCAATTTCTTTCTTACGGCTAACATAAATATACATAAAATAAACATAGAGAGAGAAAGAGAGTGACTGTAACATTCTGTTTCAACATAACTAATATGCATTTAACACATTTCTGACCAGCTTCTGAAGTGAGCATCTTTTCTTCCTGGGACTACTTTCTCCCTTAAATAAAACAATTTTATGAATTGGGAGCTGAAAAGGTGCTACGTATTTCAGATAAGCAGAGCTAAAAGACAGAAAGTATCGACCGCGCGATATTAAATATTGATTTTAACATTCCCGACGGTCCCGGCAAAGTGATGCCTGATCCCGGGAAGGAAATCATGACTGCGGAAGGAGGAGGAGACTGGTGGCTCTGTGCCGTGACCACTCTGAAAATTGTGGGGGAGGGGGGTTTGCCACACACCCCCCCACAAATGGATCCAAATGCATCCGTGGGGGCCTTTTGGTGGGGGGTGAGGGGGGCTAAGCATGGGGAAAACTTCTCTTCAAGGCCACTTCATTCCTCATTTTAAGGCATTTTCAAAAGACAGCTGTGTGTCAGTGTGGGGGGGTTCACCTTGGGGATATACAAGCTATCTTTCATGCCATTGCGTGGGGTGGAGGGGGGGGTGGGGGTTTCTGAAAGGACAAACGACTACACTGTGAGTATTACATAGGCTTCATTATGCTCGTTGGCAGAATTTTCCAGCAATAAACCCAAATGGTTTGGAACAGGGTGGCGGGCGGAGGCTGTGGCCCGGTGATGGATGTGAGGCGCGTGTCCCGAGCGCGCCCTACCCTTGCCACGCGACTCGCCCTCGCTGGGGTCGCACTCCTCCTCATTCTTTTCCTCCTTTTTTTTCTGGGCCTGGCCTGGAAAGGGAGGTGGGGGTTGGTTCGGCACTGAAATTTGAAGGGAACGGCACCAACCGTGCTCTGCCGCCGGAGTGTGGGACGAAACGGCGTCACCTACTGCGCGCACGGGCCACCCGCCTGTCAGTGCTTGATTCGATGGCCGTGTGAGAAGCGGAGCCCAGAAGCGCACCCCCCCCCCCAGCCATATTCGCCCGCCAGCCCGCCCCACCCGCCTGGTCCCCTCTGAGCCCCCCCTAGCTCGAGCACCTCGACCTTTCCAAGTTCGCCAAACGCAGCTCGCTTAGCTGGGTAAAACAGTCACGCCTCGGCAGAAAGGTCACGCAGCAAACATTCTCCTGTTTTAACACCCTCATTTTCCCACCCTGCTGAAAGCACACATGGCATTTTTGCTTCTTATTTCCGTTAATTATCAGCAGTAGTTATGAGTACACAGGGGCTTACTGTAGGCAGTGAGGGGACGTGTTATACTTAATCCGGATTCATTCATTCCCCCAAAAAACAGACCTTCGTATTTAATTGGTTAAGTTGTGTCCCCCTCACTATGAAATTCTCTCCAACAAGGTAACTCACCAGAAAATAACTGCAATAACTGCAGGAACTTATCCAGCCTACATTTTCATCTGGATATTCAGGATTTCTGGTTGTATGCCACAAATGCTGAAGTCCGATTTTGTACCACTTCTTCATACTGCAATACATGCGTCTCTTTTCATTCTTAAGTATTTAATTTACTGGAATTTGTTTTTAATAAACTTCACCCCACTGTTTCCAAACTTATTTCTAACTATTGTTAATCAATTGTAGCATTTCCTAACTGTGCAATATTGTCCATCGACTTGAAGGGCAGAAGAACTCCATCATACACTGTTTCAAAAGCCAGCCGCATTATCCCCGTTACATTAATGCTGTAGCCCATTTTCAAAACGCAGTAGCGTACGATGATGTAGCTTCATTAAACTTACCTGTTAAATAATACCAGCCACTCATGTGCAACACGACGCAAACTCCTATACGAGACATGCACACATATACTGACTGCTAGTTGACTCCTTCCAGTACTATCTAAACATCTCCATACCTCATTCTTGTTTAATATGTCATATTTATCCTTACCAGATTATGGGCATGTGAGGTAGTTAGCATTTGGGGTAACCACAAAATCACTTAGAAACAAATCAGCCGCCTAATGTGCAGTAGTTTGTTTTGCCTAGAATGACGGTTTGTATTTGGTGCAGCACTGTTTAATTGTGTTAGCACAAATCTTCTTAAATTTGTATAACAGTCATCTGTTGGTCAGTTGCATTATGATACTGCATATATTGCGATGTCAGGGAGCCACCTTCGGTCAAGTGAGGTATTACCAATTCAGTTTAGTTATAATGATTCCTATTGCAAACTTGTCCAAATTACACTAGTATATTAATATTTCTATTGTTTATTGTTTTAAAGGAAACCACACCTATAGCCCTATGTCTGTTCATAGGAGAACAAAGCTCAATTGAATTGTGTGGTAGTGGAAGTTTGCCCATTAAAGAGAAAGATCCTGACCTTGGCACCTGTGGGGGGTAGCCTCCACCAATCTGGCACAAAAGTTTAGAGTAGTCTCAGACACAAAACACATACCTGGATGAACTGAAGGAAGATTTCCAAAATCTTGGTTTTATAGTCTCTCACACAGGAGGATTCTGGGAAATGCCATTTAAAGACAATAATACCAGTTCCACTGGACCTCTAGTTAAAGGGGCAGGTTAATGGTGAGTCACACATTCACTATAAGCATCTCCATTGCTCTGTGTTGCCTTCTTTCTAATTCAGAATATCAGTTTAGCATGAAAGCCTTTTACACAAACACCGCAAATCTTATCGGCATTCCCTCAAAGCGGTGCGATGGCCTGATTAGCATAATCCCTGTGTTTTGGATGTTGGAGCGGTTAGCTGCGCAGTCACACAGAACATGCAGGCTCCCCACAGAGCCGGCGTGTCACATTTCTCTGCTTTGTCTGTTGGGTCTTTTGGGGCCCATGGGGGACGGAAACAGGGAGCAACCATTTCAATTTTGGAACCTGGGCGAGGAAGCCAGCTGGCGAACAGGAGCAAGACATGTGAAGGAGAGAGACAAGGAATGAGGGGTCTGCTTGCCATGGGGCAACACCTGACCACAGATTTGGAAGGGACTCACTGTCTGTACATGATGAGGGGACATTAAGACCCCTCGAAAGGGAGGAGAAGCGGGACAGGGGAGGTGGGCAGGAAGAAGAGCCAGCAAGAAGTTTTCATATCCCGCCATTACAGGAAAAGTGCAGCTATGCTAATGCTAATTAGGCAACAATAAATGACCAATCAGAAGATGGAATGTATGATATGTGAAATGTGATTAATGATCATTGTTGACACACCACAGCGTGCAGAAATGAAATGTGTCCTCTGCTTTTAACCCATGTGACACAGCAGGGGGCAGCTACGTGAGCGCCCGGGGAGCAGTGCTTGGGGACGGTACCTTGCTCAGGGTACCTCAGCGGTACTTACAGGTCGGGGACTCAAATTGACAACCTTTTGATTACACAGTTGCATCCTTAACCATTACGCCACCTGCCAGCCCTTGCCCCCGACAGTGATTGGACTGTATTGGGTCAGGAGGACATGTGGGAAGAAAATGTGGGAAGTCACCCTTTCCAGCAAGGATAAGATGGCGGGTGAAGTCAGGCGTTATATCAGTTGTTCACATTTTGTGTCGTTCCAGGCTCAGGTTCCATAAATTATTATAGATTGAAAACAGTGTGCTGATTCTGGATTGGATAATTGGACCGGATATAGCTTAAATGAGGTACTGTTTTAGTGCAGTTTAATATTCCAACTATATTACACCTAGTTTAGCTCAGTTCAGGATTCTAAATTTTAAACAGTACTAAGCTCTCAGGTATATAAAAAGATAGTATAGTAAATAAATACTGCATACCAACAATCATCAGCATCTGAATATCATACAAAGCATCATAATGTTTTCATGGCTATTTTACTTATTAGGTATGACAACCTATTTATGTAACTCGGAAAGTCACCTGACCACCCCCCCCCCTCCCCCCCCATTTCCATGACAGAGACCATCAGGCCATAAAAACCGGACCCCCTCCAGGTGGAGGAAGAACACGAAGACCACAGCGCTGCGGGTTCGAACACCCACAGTGACAGATTCACTTTCATTCCACCTCCAAGCGCCCGTGACATGCTACCCACAAGCCCTCATTTCTCGGGGGGAGGGGGAAATAAATATACGACCACATTCCTCCCGCTGGCTGTAACTGATAGTGGTGACACAGAGGAAACGAACTCGACGAGCGGGGAACAGGCGACCACTGTGCTGAGAGACACATCGGTGCCCCCACCAGGCTGTTAGGGAAAACTGTATGTTACTATGCGGGTCAATGGGGTCGTGGTCGCTGGGCTACACTGGGTAAACGAGGAAGCTGACGGAAATATCCATGGCGGAGCCTACCAGTAAATGGGTGGGTCAAGTCTCTCTTGTAGGGGTTCTCAGAGGTCCATGAAGCTGGAGGTATATGACGTATATGACTCTTTGCCCAGATGTGGAACGACTTGAGCTGTTGGAGGGGGGGCACTTGTGTCTCCATGGCAAATGATCACCAGGTTACTACATGCGAATAAAACACAGCTGGCCCTGATTGCACTAATAGGCTTTAATTAGGGTCAGCTGGGTGCATGTGAGGAGGAGGCTGGCAGGCTTTTTGTCATATAAAGTAAATAGGTTGAGAGACTTTTTTCGGTGATTAGTGGGTTGCCATTTAAAGGGGCCATGACCCCATTTCGTCTGTTCAGACCCCGCCACCCAGATCCCTCTGTCCCACCCTTGGACCTTATACTGCAAAGACTACTGGATCCTTGGCAAACACCCACTCATGCGTAACACTGCTGGGGGAGGATGATTTAGATTTAGCTTGAGGGCCAGTTAGTAGGTTACGAGGTGTTTGTTTGTGTGTGTGTGTGTGTGTGTGTGTGGGTGGATGGGTAAACTGTAATTTTAATATTCTGCTTTATCAGCCTTCCATTTTTCACATCGATTTTTCCTTTCACCCATTTTTGCATCTATATAAAAAATACCAAAAAAAAGTCCCAGCTTGAGCATCACCCTCAAGCCAGTGAATCGGCCACTCTGCCTCTGCAGTGGTCTCTGGAGAGGTGGGGGGGAGGGGGTGTAAATTAGCCTCGGTTTCAGTGCTACCAGGTGTTTTTCGAACTGTAACCTGAAGCCCTCCCTCTCCATGGGGGATGGCGTTAGTCAGAGCGCAGTACGCCTCCCAGCCTCTGGGAGCAGATGCTCTTATCTAGAGCTGCTCTGTACGGCAAGTGAATCCACTCGCAACAGCGACTTGGCCTCCTCCTGCTTCGGCAGGTGTTATCCAGCATAGGGAGACAAAAGAGGCTCCGGCAAACATGTGGTCTGACTGTAGTGCATTGGGTAATATTTGTGAAAAGAAGCATTTCAGTAACAAGTTGGTCATATTCAGTTGTGGGGTGGGATTGGGGACAGGTCAGAATTGCAAATAATGAAGATTGAGTTTTAAAGAAGACAGACAAGGTGTGGAGAGTTTCAGAGAGCCGCTGGGCTGGCCCAGATTGAGGATGAGGGGCACGGTTTGAAACTGCAGCCGTTCAATGAAAAAAAGCAATCCAAACACGGTGTTTCAAAAACGCCGCGACCGCTCAGAAGCGGACAGTGTCGCTGGTTCCCGACAAAGCAGCAGCGCTATGATCACATGGTCCTCTGCCTGTAATTGGTTCAGGGTCCAGATCCCAGATCCTTCGTCTCTGGCTCGACACCTCCGCCAATCTGTGCTGCAATCTCTGTGGTGCTAACGTTTATCAGCGTGAGCCGTGACAAGCCGACGGTGGAGGGGGAGCTGCTGATGTATCTAGTTCAGATAGGCTGAGTGATGGATGCAAAGAGGTAGAGAGGGATGTCTATAAAAAGCTTTAAATGGAGTTTGGCTCCATGTCTCCAGCACAATACTGACAGCTCCGGTCTTACAGTTTTAATCCTATGAGGGTAATAAGAAACAAAATATGTGTTTGTGTGAAACACTTTAAAAAAAAAAAAACAATTATGAGCCATGTACGCTGCCAGTCATCCATTCTGCCTGTCTGTTTTCACTGGCTCATTCATTCGTTTTACTTTATCGTTATTTTATTCATAATTTAAGCCACTAAGGCAGATGCTCCGTTCATTTAGCCTTCGATAATGTAATGAAACACAAGCTATTTCTGCCTAATGGATGGTAAACGGCGGCTCAGCCACCCCACGGATCACAGCGCAGACCCAAAAGACACGGTCTGGCTTTCAGAAGGCTTGTTCGTTGGAATGTTCTTCATTTTCTGCTCGCATTAGACTCTCTTTTCCAGCACATGGAGTGGGCAGCGCTACGTTTCGTTTTATTAGATGCAATCTCTCGGGGTCTGAATGACAGGCCATGGGCCAGTATCAGGAGCTCACATGCTGGGTTATATCAGCGACAGCCGGAATGCATTGACAGGTTTTGTCGAAACTCACGGGAAATTAGCTGGAATCTATGGGCCGGGACTTTTGGATGTCTGTGTCTCCGCCATGCCCAGGGAACAGACACTGGTTGCGGGTGGAGGTAAACAGACAGGCGTGTGCAGAATGTTGATGTTCACTTCCTCCAGTCACCGGTTATCCATCGTAGTGCGGATGAGACGGGGCACTGACAGGCCTGACTCACTCACGTCAGTACTGTACCTCAGCCTGTGTCTCTGCGTGAGGTTAAACGTCATCGCGGGATCCTATGTATCCTTTTCAGACACCAGTGTTCTAGTCTGGCTTCTCTTTTTGGGGATAAAATTTGGAACAAATATTTTTATTTCTTAGGACTTCATCTTTAAAGACACAAGCAGTGTTTTTGGTCGCTGCCAGTTGCTAATCTGTCGTTGGCTTGAGATCAAACACCATCATCCCCACAAAGGCAGAAATGCAAACAGAAGCGCACACCTGCGCATGTGCTTGCATGGGCACATTAAACCCCAGCATCCTCCGCTGCTGCCCCCCCACTGCTCATGCTGTTCCAGGCTCATTTGAAATTCCTCCTCCCTGTCTCAGCCGGCCGCTACATCTCTATCCCTCCAGGGAGACACCACAGTGGAGCTGACTCCTCTGCTCCAAAGCATTCTTATTCTACTTTCCAGGAAACGGCGGCGGCGCTTAGCTACCACAGGAGGTGAGCCATGCAGAATGACATGCGGATGGAGGGGGGTAGGGGTGAGGGCAGGTCTCCATGAGCTGGCTGCCTTTCTCTGACTCTGGTTTTTGTAATTTAATTTCCAGATTGCAGTATTTATTAAAGGTTAAGCCTAAAACGGCTGACATGCGGAAAGGACAGACAGACAATTTAGGCAAATTAAGTAGTGGTTAAAAGAGAAAAAGGGATTTCTTTGTTCCACACCAGTAATATCATTCAGTTCTCGAAGATATGGATATTTAATTATTAGATATATGTATATAAAATGCACAAACAACCAAAATAAAATAATTCAATAGCAATAATTATAGTGCTATGTAATTACCAACAGTAGATCGCTGATGGTTTTCTCCTCCACACATATTCCATCACATCATTTTCTAATAATTTCATCATAGACTTAAATTCACTTAGTTAATATTTTATTTATTCATTTAATTTTTCAAAACTATTTTTATAATAAATTTTACTTTGAGGTCAATAAAGAATTGTCACAATAAACAAAAAATACTGTAGAAAAAAATAGCACGGGTAGAATAATAATTATAAGTAATAATAAAAAACAATTGTAATTGTCAGTAGCTTAGGTTGGATTACTTTTCCCCTTAATGAATCGGAGTACAGGTCAGAAACAGATTAACAGCATGACAGTACAAATACAGAAATATTGAAATGGTCACTTCTCCCATTTCAAAGGGATTGCTTCCAAGTTTCATCAATCCAATCATTGGGATCTGGGATACAGAAATAACATTGTTTGTGTAGCCTCTCCACTTCCACATAGGGCATAAGGGTAATTTGGTATAAAGAGGAGAGTCAAGAGGGGGACACTTATACATCACATCCTTTATGTCACATCCTGCCCCCCGCCATAGCTCAGCAATTTTCTTCGACAAGTCAGGCTGCTGCTGGGACAGCAAATGGATTATGGGTGTCAATGGTGTTAAAAGATTAAAATTAAGGAGGGATACATGTTTAAAAGAGGGCAAAATAAGCAATGCAACGGAAATTTTAATTGCAGATGTCATCATAAAATCTATATCTAGCAACACTTAATAACATTTAATTCTCTTTTTTTTCTTTTCTCTTTTTTTTGTTTTTTACTAAAAATGGTTGAAGAGCAGATATAGTTTGCATCATCTATACAACAGGCTATAAAACACCACTTGTCACAGTCCAGAAAGCACATATAGGTGTGTTTGTACTGGATATAAACATATGTTATAAGATACTTTACGTGCATGGAGTTCTGCAAATCTGTTGCTTATCGGACACCCCCCTTTCCCCCCCCCACCCCCAAAATGCACCACTCTTGTGTCAAACCGGGCTTGGAATGAAGGCCTTGTTACCGTATCAACATCACTTAATCTTTTCCTTAGTCTCTTCCTGTAGTCAGTGAGAAGTGTTTCCTGCCTGCTCTCTATGCCGGCCACCCCACCCCAGAACAGTCAGGCGCAGTCGATGCTGTAGCTGTTTCTTCGTTCCCGAAAGTGTGAATACTTTGGCCGATTGCCCCAGACATAGGTAGCTTGGCCGTGTGATTTCCTCCCTGCAAAGTCTCTTGCTCCTCCCCATGTTTGGCGATTGTTGTTGT
Organism: Petrocephalus schoutedeni; assembly: GCA_026780765.1. Taxonomy (NCBI): domain Eukaryota; kingdom Metazoa; phylum Chordata; class Actinopteri; order Osteoglossiformes; family Mormyridae; genus Petrocephalus; species Petrocephalus schoutedeni. The sequence continues at coordinate 1,405,041 of JAODKL010000115.1, forward strand.
TTTGCTTATTTAGGCGTTGTTTTTTAAATCTTTGACATTTTTTTCTCGCAACTGTAGAAAACGTCCCAGCAACACAAACACAGGCAACGTAAATGGAAAACACTGACAGTCTGTGACACTGCATAACCCCCCCCCACCCCGTGAATTGCCCCTCCGAAATGTTTCCAAGAAAGGAGAGATGTCAGCATCCTGCTTGTCGAGCACATGGGTACCATGTCTGCTTTGGAGCCATTCTGTTTAGTCGTGTTCCATCGCCCTTCCTGCCCTGCCTTTTTCTCAGTCCTTACGGCGTTTTCCGGCGGGGAATTTCATCTGCCTCACCTCATAGTTTTATGTGCTTGAGTACAAAGTCAGATATGTTTTTTTTTTGTTTTTCTTTATGTCACGTCTTTGATAAAATGAAGACTAAATGTTTTTATTTTTTTGAGCTTTGTTAATATACATATGTGGGTCTTCACATTGCCTCTCGAATTGAGTTCCAGGCCCGGCAAAGGCTTGAACGTGCAGGATCACACATAGTACTCTTTGTCCTTGTTCTTCTTGTTCTTGTTGGAGTTTTTGGCGCTGTTGGCCGGCTTCTCCTTGACAACGGTGCCGTTGGACTGCGCTGAGTTGCTGATGTAATTGCGGCTCTCGTCCACATGGTAGGAGCCCTCGTCGCGATTGCGGTACTTGTACATGGCATAGAGGAGGATGAGGATGCAGAGGGCTGCGGCTGCCACGATGCCCACCACCATGCCCGTGGTGCTGCTGGACTCGCGGATCACCTCCGATGGACCTGGGTATCCCCCACCACCAGAACCCGTTGGGTTTGCTAGGGATGAAAACAGAGACAGGTCATTCTACAGTGTAGACAGTCATTTCTGCATGAACATTATGGCATTGCTAACTTTCTTCTGTCAAACTATGTTTCAAACTCCACAAACCACCTCATACATCTGTCTATCTGTGATTAAGGATTTAACTACCCAGTACTCACGGGCTGAGCTACCTGAGGCTTATGCGTTAGACTACCTGAGGATTATGGGTTAGACAGCCCAAGGCTTATGGACTGGACTTTCCTAGAGTTATGGGTTGGACTACTACGTACTGTAAGGCTTACATAAGGTTACTGGCTTGGTAGGAGGTTAGGGTTTGATTAAGCTGATAACCTGAACAAAACTATGTGATTCACTCTTTGGAAGTGGCTTCTAAGCAACCAAAATAAAGAAACAAGTAATTGAATATAGTACTGTGAAAGACATGTTCTATGGATGCATGAGCTTCAGGGACGATCGAGTAGACCACGGCTAGATTCCCTCACCAAGCACAGCTCCCCAGAGTGTCAAAATACAACAAAACTATGGCACCGTAGAGAGTGCCACCATTTCTTACCCTTAATGACAGACCCGGGGGGCTTGGGTAAACCCACCACAGTGTTCTCCTGCACACTGGGGCCTGGCTGCCTCCCTACATGGACAGCAACACTCGAGCAACTTGCTTGATAATTGAAGCCATGGGTCCGGCATAATTACGATGCAGATGCGGAGAGGAGAGGAGTCCTAACACGCATCCCTATTTTTATTCCGATTTAATGAATCCAATAAAGGCTCTTTAATGAACTCTAAATGTTTGATAATGGCATTAATATCTGACAAGAATGGGGTTTGGGTTCATTTGCTTCTTGAATGAGAAACTGATTACATATCAGAGACTCTCCATTATGTACTAGTGCTGACCAAATTGTAATCTCTTTCCCCATCAACTCTGATAGCTCTTTGCTACCCCCTTCATCACTCTCCGGTTAATGTCCTCCTCAGATAAAGCTCTTTTCTTTCCCTCTGCTATTCTTCCCGTCCACGCCCCCACATCCACCCTGCCCATCCCGCCCCTCGCTCTCTCCCTGCTTACCTAGGACAGGTCTGAGGTCCCCTGACCCCCAGAAGACTGTGTCCTCATAGAAGAAGCACCTTGACTGGGTTTGAAAACCACCACGGGGGGAGGGGGGCTCCTAGGATTAAAACCACGGACGCCCCGCACGGGCGATCGAATTGGCCATGTTGGAAAGCGAGTTCCCAGATCGGAAACCCAGCTGCCGGTTTCTTCGGCTTCTACAGGATTCTGAATGTAATGTCGAGCACCCCCCTCAAATATTGTACATAAATAATGTATAGACATGAGGGAACAATGCAGAGCGAGAACACAGGCCTGTGGACTGTGGGATATGGCATGTTCAGATTCACATGCACGCTACACACAAACACACAACGGTCCATGGACACACTGGTGAACAGCTCCCCTGGTTACTGCTTAAAAACAGCCCTGGGGGGCTTGCAGGGTGGGGCTTGTAATGTTGCTGTGAACTTGGAGCCAACTCCCAGTGCTTTACCATACAGCTATCTGTTTTTTATAGTCCATTAAGCCCCGGTATGCCTTTTCTCCCATCAAATGCCTGAAGCCCACCCTTCCAAGCCATCCCCACCTCTGCCTTGCGAAGAGGTGAATGTGTCTTTCACCATTTTATAACCCAGTTTTTTCGTTCTCAGTGGGGGGGGGGGGTTATACATTAGAGCTGCCTGTAGAGTCAATCAAGGACGATGGAAATTGCCGTTGGGAATGAAGCCGACTTGAGCGTGGCAGTAGATCTCCTCAGTGTGTGACAGGCCCGGCTACACCCATGGACAGGTATACAGAGAGCACACACAGTGGCCCACGAGCATGGAGGTTCCCCCGTAACTGGATGGAGATTTGAGAGTGAGTAGGAGGCTGCTGGGCATGTATGTGTGTGTATGCCATGAGTATAGCAGATCCTCAAAAAGTATGACTAGTGAGGTCATTTTTATGGTCCTCACTACTTCAGAAATCTGAGTGCAATCAAAAAAGTAAAAATTCCAGTAGTCTTGTATTTTGTTTGGTTACTTATGATTAAGGTTAGGGCTGGGTAGGGGTTAAGGGTGTAGTGATTAGGATTAGGGTTTTTCACTCAGATAAGAATACAAACGTGTGTGTGTGTGGTGGAGGGCGAGGGAGGTTGGGGGCGGGGGGTGCCTGCGATAGGGTACATTGGGTCCACCTAACTGGGCACCGCTGCTGCCCGCTGGTGGTCTGATTGCAGCCCTCGCGTCCTCTGATTGCACTCTCCTGGGAGCTAATAAGGTTTACCGGACCTTCGCCTCGCTCCAAAGCTAAGGTCCCCCCCCCCCCCCCCCCCGCCCCTACTGGCTGAACATGTCCCCGAGTTTATTTCTGTAGCCGCTAAAGAGGACAATCAGCCTCAGAAGCACAAGTGGGTAACGTGCAGAGTACAGTGGACCAAAGGCATTTCAGTGTAAATAAAGCCAAAGTTAGCGGTGACAGCTCTGTGCTCATCGATGATTTACAATAGCAGAATGATTTATGTGTGCATAATAATGTGATTAATAATAACTATTCATCCCCATTAAGAATGAGGGATGAGCAGAGGCTGTTTTGGGATGTTCCGATAATGTATGAATGATTCATGAAAGAAGTGCAATTGTGGTTCCCAACCACTGAGTCTTGTGGGGGAGACACAGACTCAGCTATCGATATGTGTCGATAAACAGGTGGGATACGGGGACCGCATATTCAGGAACGCGGTGATGTGCATTCAGGCCAGCATCATGACCACACCTCACCAAAACCTGCAAGGTCGATTCAGCGTTCAACATGGTAGTGCTCCCCAAGCAAATCACAGCTGGTGTGGTTTTCCTCCCGGATGGTTCGTTAAGCATTTTTTTTTACCTGTGTTATCTGAATACCCATCGGTACAGGTGTTATGGGAAGCTGAGGAACCCAACAGGGAGAGGAATGAAAAGAGTAGATAAGACTATAATCACCACCAATGCAGGAAATTAATTTCAGAGTTGAAACAGGTCTGGGAAAGATGATTGTACTTAACGGATTAAAGCCGTGCTTCTCTGTCATGCTGATGGATAAGTGTGCCTCTACCCGCGGCAGTCTCCCCACTCCGGCCCGCATGCTGAGACCGCAACAGGAGCACGTGCCTGTACGTATCACTGACTTATTACTAAGTGATAAGCCAGATGACAGTTAGGTTTACATGCTTAAAAAATCGGTTATTACCAGGAATATGACAACAAACCCTTTCCTGAATTTAAATAGAGATATATTTCACTAAAAATCTCGCTATTCTTTATCTGTCTGGTATGTGGCACAAAGGTACAAATGCAGTGTCCAGTCTGGGTTTAAACAGCTAATTAGGGCTGGGTGATCCAACAGTATTTTCGGTAATTGACTAAGTATCGCCTTTGTCAGGGAAGTAAGCTTAAGCTACACACAAAGCAAGATAAGGACGATTTATGATTTGGCTTTCAGTTCAGCCTCCTGGCCTACGCTTCTGACTCTGTTAAAATACGATTTTTTTAATCTCCTGATATGATATGCAAAGGTACCCGAGTATGTCACTTATAATGGTGGTATCTGGCTAGGGTTTACCGCAAGTTTGTTTAGATAATTTCAGATGGTCCGCGACATGCTTTTAAATCATAACTAAATCTTCCCCGCCAATCGATCATTCCTCCCATCCTCCCTGGTTGGCAATATTTAATGCTGGCAATTTAGCAGATTATCCGTATATCGTTTCTTCATGATTTTACAATTTTTTTTCTGCAAAAAAAAAATGCCTCTGTGTATCTGTGTGGAGTGTGTATTATCAATATCGGGGTGTGTATTGTCAATATTATCATTTTCCCAATATTTTTAAATAAAACTATCACATATTTTTTCAGATATTGCCCAACCTTATAGTGTATTTGTGTACATTTCACTTGAACACCTTGGGTTCCGATGTGAGTGAGGCTCATTCTGCGAACTAGGGTAACAATCCAGGTCTTTATCTGCGACACCTCCCGCTGGCCGCTTGCAGAGTGAGCCTCCCGTGGGTTAGGTCTTTCCACAGAGCATGCTCGCCCCCCGCCCTACAGCCAGGCCTACATGGCTGTTAATCAGCACTCCATCATTTGATCCGGAGTCGACGGAGACCCAGAAGAGCCGACAGGCGAGAAGAGTGTTTCAGAATGGCGCAGAAGGCTCTGCTGAAGCGAACCCAAGGGTGAAATTAAACAGAGGAAGAAAGACAGTGGAAAGACAAAGACAAGGGGAAGCTCATGGGCGGATGCAAGACCATTTGAGTAAGAGACTCCTGGCTTCGTTGTTGCGTCCTGTCCTGTGGGGGGGGGGGGGGGGGGGGGGTTGTTGCATGTAAGGGGCTGCCTGCTGTTTTATTCATATAAGCCCCAGTTAATGTTTCACTCATTTAGTCACAAGTCATTTCCTTTGTGGGCCTGTGGGATGAGCCTGAGATTTCAGAATGACATTGGTAAGAACCGGATGAACTAAATAACAATATCATAGTAGCCCCATCCATTATAAACATAGCTGAACATTTTATTGTCGCATGATGACCCCGCTACACATTCCCAGTACTGCAAAGTCATTACACCTATGTTTCAGGTGAAGGGCAGAACATGGTTATTACATTTGCGGCGAGGTCTACTCTCACCATATCCCAAAATGCACTCCTACCTAGTTCTACTGGCAAGAGAGGGGATTAGGGATTTTGTGGTGTCTGCTGGGATTTAAATAAATGGGTCTCTTAAAGACCATTATTCCTTATTCATCTTTGGTAAAGAGGTTAATTTATCTGGCAATTTGCAACGGACAAGCAGGGTCAAGGTGTGTGGGGAGTGGGGGGGGGGATTTAATGTGGAGGCCGGCTCACGTTCGCCGCTAGCTAATGGAGCAGACGAGGCTACTTAGCAAGTAATGAACGGACAAGGGGCCAACTGACCCCGGCGTGGCGGGATTGATGACGAGGCACGGGGAAGCCCGGGGGTCATGATCTGCTGCGCCGGCCACCATCCGTCATCTCTCGCAAGGCACCTGGGAAGGACAGGGCCGCAAGGCGGAAAGAACGGGATATGGCGAGTGCGGAAGGGTCAGGGGGGCGTCGCGGAGTGGGACGGGCCTGCTATTGCGGCACTGTTTCGTTACCATTTTTATTGTAACTCATCATTCATTCACAGAAGTCTGTCAAGGCCTGAGAACATAGTGCCTGGCTTTATTTTTCAATATTTTTAAAGAAAACACAGAGGCCAAATACCCAATGGCCATATTTTTGGGGGGGGGGGGGGGAGATTGAGGGG
>JAODKL010000116.1:0-14165 GCA_026780765.1 Petrocephalus schoutedeni
CTCCGCTCTTTGGATAGTCAACTTAACCTCAAATTTAACCATGTTACAATCACTACTGTCAAGTGGTTCTAAAACGTCTAATTTTCCAGTCCTGTCCTGGTTAGTAGAGAAAAGGTCCTGTACTAATTCCACCATCTCAAGTTCATTTTCAGCAGAGCCAGAGACAATGTCCCACTGTCTCCCAGGTAGATTAAAATCACCCATAACTACCACATAATTTTCATTGCTCATAATCCTAATACCACTGTATAACAATCTGCTTTCCTTGGCAGCTAAATTAGGTGCTCTGTAAAGGGTAGGACTTTTACGGTTTGACCATGAGTGAGTCCACTAACTTACATGGCTCGTAGATGGAAGTCCGACTGGACACAGACGTCCAGAAGGGCAAACATCTTGCCAATGCAACACTGAGCCGGTCCCATAATTATGTGTATAATAAATTCTGTTAATTTATTGATTGGATGTCTGCTGTATCGCTGTTGTCCAGCTGGCTGACGGTAATCCCGTTCGCCTTTTTCTGCTCTGTATATGGGGCAGCAGCAGTGGCATGGGTTCTGTTTTATTTCTGTTACTGTTACTCTGAGAGGTGTGTGGGACGTGTGCGCGGAGTTGGTCTGTTTAGTAGCTTGGCTGTGGGTGCCACGGGTTTGGGGGGGGATATGTTCTGGACCCGGCCTGTCACATTTACTTTTTTATTGTCTTTTATGCTACTGTTGCGTTGCCTGTCCAGATCAAGGGATTGGGGTCTTTTGTGTTTGTTTGGGGGCGTAGGAAGGGGGCTTTCCCTGAGACATACTTCTTAAAGTCACGGTTGACCGACCGGTGCATTTGGCCTCTGGTGCATGCATGGCATATTGAGGCTTTGTTTATATGTTTTTATTTTCCATCATTTACACCTTACTGTCTATTTTGTTTTGATCATGGCTGATATAAATATAGCTTCTTGGAATGTTAGGGCCCTGTATACCCACTGTTGTGTCTTGCGACGAACAAAGAAATACACATCTACATTGTGTATGCTACCCTTTACTGTGCTTGTAGCAGGTCAAAACAGTGCAGCTTTCGCGCGTTCCATGCAAGCAAGTCTCACGTGATATACATGAACTACATTACCCATAAAGCCCTTAGTAATAACTGATACGGTGGCTTCACTAGCCCATAATACACAACACCCACGAAAAACGGTCCATTGTGTCTGATTTTTTGAAGAGGCAGCACATCGACCTTGCCTTTTTAATAGAGACCCATTTACTCCAACAATATGCATTGCGGGCGGCCTCCAGGTTCTACAGAGTTGTCTCCACATCATCAGCTTCCTCTCGTAGATGCGGGGTGGCCATATTCGTCAGGCGGGCCCTTCAAATTCATATTCTCGATTCTGGGGGGGGGATGCTGATGGCAGGTTCTGTTATGCTCTCTCAGACCTGTGGGGTAGGAAGGTCTGCTTTTCTGCTGCATACGCTCCCACTCCCCCACGCACCTCATTCTTTGAGGATCTTTCGAACCACCCTCTTAAATTCCAGGAATTTGAGCTTATTATTGGAACCGATGCCAATGCCATCCACAATCCTGTCCTGGATAAATCTCCCTCTCTCATGAGTAGCTGGGTGCCCTCCTCCACACGTTCCCTGTGTAAATTCATGGAGGACCTCAATTTAGTCGACTCATTCCGCTTAATTAACCCCTCCGCCAGAGAATTTTCCTTTATCTCAACTCGCTTCAAATCTCAGTCTCGCATAGACTAGCTCTCTTCCTCCTGCTGTTTCTAATGCTTCTCTGATTTCTTCTTCTCTATCTGACCACAAGTGTGCTTTCCTCCACTTAGCTGTACCTTCTCTGTCTCCTCGGGCCCCACGATGGAAACTCAATACTTCTTTGCTTCAAAACCCCAAATATATAGCCTATTTGACCCCTAGACTTGAAGAACTTATTTCTATTAATACAGGCACAACTGATGACCCAGCATACTGCTGGATGGCTGTTATGGGCTTTCTCCATGATGCCACAGTTGCTTTTGCCAGCGGCCTGGCTCGCAAAAGTCACTGGAAGATCTCTGATCTGGAAAAGCAGCTAGCTCACTTAGAGAGGGTGCTCGTCCTGCAGTGGTTGATCAGGATCATGAGACCCTTATTTTAAATACAAGGGCTGAACTGAATGCTCTTCTGTCACGCCGTGCCAAATTTGTGGTTCATCGCACTAGGTCACGTCATTATGTCTCGGGTGTAAGGCCTAGTAAATTGTTGGCTCTCAGGCTCCGGCAATGTGACTCATTCTCTACAATTTCTTCCGTCAAAATCAAGGATGGGGCTCTCACCACTGTCCCACAGGAAATTAACAACTGCTTTTTCCAGTTTTACTAAGATTTATTCTCATCTGCCAATATCTTTCCACCCTCTGATCCTGATTTGTTTCTTGATACCTCTCCCTCGTCCAGAAGCCTATATGCTTGAGACTCCTCTTTCAATGACTGAACTTAGAGGCTCTGGACTCCATGAGCCCTGGGAAGTATCCAGGACCTGATGGCCTCTCACCTGAGCTTCTTTCTGCCTTCTGGAAGCAGCTCTCTATGCCGCTTTTCCCATCTCCATCCTTCTCTTAATCTGTCCTTGATGACTCTGCTGCTCAAACAAGGTAAAGATGCCACAGATTGCTCCAGCTACCACCCGTTGTCCCTGATGAATTCGTGGCTTATTCAGGACCCTCCCCCGTCAGCAGAGCATAAAATGACAAGGGAGCCAATACTGTAATGCTATAATAACAAAATGACTATGGCTACAACACATCTGCTGAAAGGATTGTGTGAAAGGACTCCTTGCTAAGGTGCTTGCCCGTCGACTGCAGGTGGTGATTTCTAAATTGATTCACCCAGACCAAACTGGCTTTATTAAGTCCCGCCATGCCGCTGACAACATCCGTTGCCTGCTCCATGTACTGCTGCTCCTTCCCTTCCCTGCTGCCCTCCTCTCTTTAGACGCAGAGAAGGCTTTCGATAGGATGAACTGGTCATTTTTGTGAAGGGTCCTGGACAGAATGGGCTTTGGCTCTTATTTTAGCAAACTGGTCCAGACCCTTTACTCCTCCCCCTCTTCTGTCCTTATGACTAATGCCAACATTTCTCCGCCTTTTCAGCTCCTTCAGTGAGCTAGGCAGGGCTGTCCCCTAGTCCCCCTTACTCTTTAACCCTCTGGAGTCTGAGGCCTCTCAGCCAGTTTCAGGTAGTCAGATCCACCTTAACATTTTCAAATATTTCACCTATCTAAAAAACATTGAACATTGAATGTGAAATGCTGCATGTACTTTTATTTAGCACAAACTCAGCACCAATAATCTGAGGCCATTTAGAATGTGATTATTACTTTCTTTGTTAAAAACAACTTTAAACATGCACCTTTCAAAAACCTATTTTCAGAGGTGATAAGAAATTGCAAAAAAATCACATTATAAACATTTCTAGCCAAGACTTCAGCTTTGGAGGTTATAGACATAGGTGTTGGCTACACATTGGTGAATGAGACATTCAGAAATTTCATGTAGTTTGATTGCTAGAGTGTCAGAAGTTTGGGGAGACCCTATTTTTATTTTTTTTTTACAAAGTCCTACACAGTGAATATTAATGAGGTGGGCGTTACCACACCTGTAATGATTTGCATACTGTCAAAGGTAGCTGTCACTGTCAGACGCCCATCAGATTGGAATGTCAGACCCATCAATTTTAGACAAAATAGACAAAAGTCTTTTTACAGTTTATTACATGCAATGGATATGGTACATAGAATGTTACAAAAGCCAGTCAATTAACCAATTAACAATACAATTTCAATGCAATGCAACTTGCAGGTGTGTGATTGTCTCTTGTCAGCTGTGCACCAGTCTCATTCGCCAGAAGAAGCCACAGTGTTGGTGGACCCACAGGAGCAATGGTCTCCAAATCCCTGTAAAATAACAATGAAAACAATGTGAACAGTTGCCCTCTCTTCAGAATTAGCCATTTACACATTGCAGCAGTCATGATACATATACGCAGTAAACTAATTCTTCAGTGAGAGAACGCGTAACGACGCATAAAAATATAAGTATTACTGCACCGGCGTTTTAGCTGTGGAAAGCGATAAATACGGTCCTGTTCCTGTGCAGCTGACGGCAGTAAAAACACAAGTATTACTGCACTAGCGTTATAGCTGTGGAAAGTGATAAATACGATCCTGTTCCTGTGCAGCCTTATTATATTTCACAAAGCGAATTTTACTTACTCGTCAGAATCATCTTCAACAGGATCCAGTCGCTACTCAAAACGATGCAGTTCTTTCTCACTGTCCCCAGCGCTTTCATCCAAGGACAAATTCTTGTCGCACTCCAGGGCAAGACTTTCCTGGATCTGGCGCAGGGCTTCATCAGTGGCGAAGGACGCGTGTGCCGTGTTTGTAGTCGGTCAGTGTAAACACAAGCTCGACGTGCTCTCATTTATAGGCATTACATTGGGCATTTTCACACATTTCTTTATCCAGTAACGACAGCCGGATTATCTTATTAGCATGTGAATAGCGCGATTTGCAAAGGGAGGGGCGATCAGCAATGCTTCCCCCCTTCTACTGTATATTCTCTTTGCAAAGTCGTGAAAATATATGTATTAAGTAGGTTTCTGGTGAAATGTTTCTATGAAAAACACTCGCTGAGTTATTTAAACGGTTTGCCGAATTTTCTTTTCGGACCCACCGGCAGGTCCGCCGACCCCAGTGGGTTAATCTGTCATTGGAACCTCTGGCTGCAGCCCTCCATCATTCAGACCTCATTTCCCCTATCCTAGTGAAAGGTGTCCCTCAGAAAGTTTCTCTATATGCTGATAATCTGCTCCTTTAGCTTGGCAACGCTCCTGTGGATCTTCTTTACGTCCTTAACCTGTTTCGAACATATGAATCCCTGTCTGGCTATAAGATTAACTGGGCAAAGTCCTCTCTCCTTCCACTGAACCCTGCATGCCACTCTTCTTCATTTCCTTCTTCTATTCCTCAGGCAGGGTCTTTCAGAGACCTGGGGTTGGACATCTACCCTTCGGTCCCAGAGCTCACAGCTGCTGGCTTCCGTTGCATTCTTTAGGGCATTAAAGCCACGATCTCCTCGTGGTCCTCTCTTTCCCTGTCATTTTGGGCAAGGCTGGCCGTTATAAAAATGAACGTGCTCCCTAGAGTTAATTTTCTTAGTTCCATGCTTCCACTTTCTCCTCCTGCTGGGTACTGGGCCTCTGTTAAGTCTGTATTACCACATTTCTTTGGGATACTCTACTCTAATCCGTGACCGGTTAGATGGGGGTGTCTCTCTCCCAGACTTTGAAATATACCACCTTGCTTTCACCCTAAGGCCAGTCTGGAGCTCCCCAGCATCCCCCTGCCTGGCTTCCTATTGGAGCAGAATATGTTCTCCCCCGTCATCTAGCCTTGCTTCCTTTCCTCCCCGTTAAACAAAAATCCATCTCCACCTCTGTAGATCCGATTATTTCCCATGCCCTTTGCACATGGAGAACCTTGGTCCACCTTTCTTGATCTGCTTTTGCTGGAACTCTCTGCGGCCCAGATTAACAACTCGTCTGGTTCTACGATCAAGGGCTGGATCCATGATGTACAGTTGGTCAAGGCAGCAGGCCTCATGTCCAGAGGCCGTATTTTTGTTTTGACTTTTAATTTTCCAATTTTATCATTTTTTCATTCATATAAGTGCATTATTTCCTTTTCCCTCAGTTTTTAGCTGCGCTCTCCAGGGTTGGGTGTGCCAGTGACCTCTACCATTGTTGGTTCTTTGTTCCTTTTCTTTTAGGGGGCTATGTCAGGGTGTATTGGAGGGGTAGGGGGCTGGTGTGTGTTCTGTTCCGTCTTTGTTGATAAGTGCTTAACAAAACTTTGATCACAAAAAAAAAATGCAGAGTACAATATAAAATACTAAGTTATTACTTATGTTAAAACGGAACTTTATAATTTTTTTATTTAAATTTTAAATCTGATAGGGTCAGAAATTAAAACCTTTAAAATTAAACTTTTAAAATAACCAGATTAACTACTACTTACCAAAAGATAATTTCCACCTGAACCACGTATGAAGTAAAAGAAGCAAAGCTTAGGAGCAACTGTCCTTTTCTGGGGCTGGGTAACGTTACCGATGTTATATATTACTAGATATTATTGCCCCATTGGTGTTTGATGTGGAGTTATACGGGGACAGAAAACGCCGCTCACTCGGTAACACTCATTAATTAAGAGACAGGACAGACAAGCACTCATGCCGACCGAAAAACAGCCACCCACGTAAACCGTTCTAGCACACAAACACTCAAATATACTTTCAAGACAATCCCAATCAATCGCTGCAGCACAAACACAACACAAAAGTACTCAGTGCACTCTCTCAGTGCAGCAATCCCAGCAGCAATCCATCCAAGCGCCATCTTTACCACTCATCAAGTGAATATTCTAGAAGATGGATCTACTATATATTCACTTTATGTAAAAATGGTTTATATGTGTTCAAAAAACCAAAGTACTGTTTATTACAGCCAAAAAGATACTCATAAATGCATGAACAATAAACCTAAAATTACATTTAACAGGGCACACAAGTACCTCTACCATGCACATTACCATGCACAATATTTACAGTAACAAAATATTTTCAAATGATTTGAGACACAAGACATACATATACAGTCAGAGTGAATGGATATGTGTCACAGTTGAATTATCAGCCTACCTTCTGAATTAGGGCACTCTTCTTTCCTTCACATCCCATAATGATTGAAGACTGGTTTTTGTTCCGAATGAACTCTTTGAAGGAAAAAGGATTCATCTCATCTGTATCTCCTCCAAGTTCATTTGAGGCAGATGTGTGCGAAAAGAAAAAAAGCCAGAAAATGTAAGTATTTCAGTATCAATTAAAGTATTAATTTAAGCATTCCATGCTGCAGTTAATAATTTTAGTAGCTACCACAATCCTTTCAGCAGATGCGTTGTAGCCATAGTCAGAATCATCATTTTGTTATTATAGCATTGGCTCCCATGTCATTTTATGCTCTGCTGACAGGGGGAGGGTCCTGAATAAGCCACAATGTATGTTAGTTTGTTAGTCGTCATATAATATATAATCACATTTGGAAAGATGCAGTAAGAATGTGAAGAGTTCATAAAGTTTTATTTGATATATGTATTGTACATATTGCACAATACGTGTTAAAAAATCATGATGAAATAATAACAATGAAACTTAATGCATCAAATTCATTAGTAATATCTCAGTGAATGGGCATTAAAATGTCAAGTTATTCACATATTGCTTCTTACACATCTTACCCCTAGCAGAGTCTAGCTAGCAAATGAATTTTTGGTAGCAGTAAGGTAAGCGAAAGAAGTCAAAATACAAAAAACATAGGACAAAATTTGAAGACGTCATATAGGAGCATCTCATCCACTTAAGAAATGAATGTTTGGTCAGAGCTACTAATGGAAATTAAAGCTGACGAAAAAACTATTAGCACAAAGCTGAACTTTAAACCGTTTACCTTGAATATTTGACAAAATTTTGGGACATTAAGAAAGAAAAAGGCTAATGTTGAAGGAGGCTGAGCCGCCCTTTATCTGTGGTCTTCACTAGGGATGTAACGATACACTCAACTCACGATTCGATGCAATTCACAATTCTGAGTTCACAATACGATTTCTCACATTTTGTTGCAAAATATTACATATCTCTCCAAACTATGCAAAACATATCCTCTTCTTAAAAGTGCAACTGAAATTAAATGAAATTGTTTTTTAAAACAAATCCCACATCAAAATAACTCAAAAATTCTTCAAATAAACTAATGCTTGCATGTGCAGCTTCGAATTTACATGTTTTTTAAGGAAAATTAACATGTCAACATTCTCAGGCTGAAGTTGAGATCTCTAAATTCCCTGCAGTCAAAAGGGACAGAGGTGGCTGGTGTGGTGAGGTATGCCTTACATAGAGGAGAAAGCAGTGGGTACATCCTAGCATTCTCCATCCAGGGAAATAGACGTTTCTATATAGACATCTATTTCTATATAGATAGGGTGACCAGATAATCCAGGTCATCCTGGACACTTTGAGCTAGGACAGGATTTTTAAAACTAGGGCTGTAACAACAAATCAATAAAATCGATAAAAATCTATTGTTAAATGTGCTGGCAACTAATTTATTATCAATTCATTGTATTGTGTTATTACTGCGCAACTCACTGTGTCACGGAGAAGTTAACTTCACCTGTAGACGGAGCTGAACTTAGCGCAGCCAACGGCATGGTGGAGGAAGAGCGGAGACGGTATATTCCAAATAAAATTAAACAAATGAAACATGACAGTGACGGAGAAAACGGTTAGACCGAAGTTGTCAAAAGTGTAGGAGCATTCACATTACAAAAATGTGGCTTAATGTTGTTTGTGTATAGCACTTAGTCAGTTTAAGCTGTGTTTAAATGTGCTGCATAAATAAACTTTACTTAGACATAAGGTCAGAGTGAAGACACTGCACTGTGATGGAGTAGCCCTTCAGGAGCAGTGTGCGCGCTCACGTTCGCACACACACACACACACACACACGCACCTGCACACAAGATCGCACATAGACGCACACGATTGCACACACACACACCCCGTCTGCTGAAACGAAACCTATTCCCCAACCCATTCTCTATTTGCCCTGTTCTTATTTCAATAGCAAAATGCCATGTTACACAGCTAAGGGTTCAGACTTGCCTGCCCAGACAGTCCCCTGTAATTTAGGCAGGGATGAAAGTAACTGCGTCTGTGAGTATATGTGGTAGTGCCATGCAAGATCACTTTTGTGTATTACTGTAAATATAGAAAACAAAACTGTTAATGTTGAAACAAATTCTGTTACTGGGATTTTTGATCTGCATTTTTCTTTGCGCACTTTTTTGTTCCGTCAGTTTACATAATGGTCTATTTCTGAATAAACGGGTGGAAATCTATTCATCCAATTCATCAATCGAAAAAATATATATAAATATATATATATATATTAATCGATTATCAAAATAATCGTTAGTTGCAGCCCTATTGTAAACTTCCATTTCAATTAAAAGAACACGGATTTCACTTAAGCACTGCATTCTTGCTGTGTGCTGATTGGTAAGTCTCCAATACTCATGCATGTATCACTAATGTTAATGTGAAACAGCTGGATGTGTCTTTCAATCAAGGAAACAAACCAGACAAAGCACAAGAAGAAATTGACTATTTAGCCAAGCACAGGAGCCTAAGGCTTAAAGTAGTTTGTAAAACCTGAAGTAGCTCAAAGTGTCTGGGATGACATGGATTATCTGGTCACCCTAGACATTTCTTGCTTTTCAGTCTTTTACAATGTTTGCACGCTGTTTTTATCTTATCTGTAATTTTCTCGCCGTTTTCATGAGATTACTGAAAAGCCAAAATGCTGCCGCACCACCGATTTAAGTTGGGCGGTGCATCCGCAATTTCAAATTTATATGTGTTCCGTCTGAACCAGAAAGTGACGTTGACGCCGAATATGCAGTGACGGCTGATGTGGAACTGATGTTGTAAAATCAAATGTTCAAATGTTACACCATTCTGTTAAATACGTCTCATAAAAAAGTACAGATTCATTTTCCACATCAGCGGATTTGAATCATTATACATTTACACAGATTTTTAACCGATTTGCGGTGCATTGTTACATGCTAAGTCTTCACACAGACTCCTGGAGGCAGGCGGTCAGATGGCCTTGGTAAGAGAGTGCCACATGAAATGGAAGGAAAGAAGGAAGGAAGGAAGCAAGCAAGCAAGTAGGAAGGACATAAATAAATACACTGCTCAAAAAAAATTCTGGAATACTTTTTAATCTGAGTGTAGCATCAAGTCAATGAAACTTTTCCTGAAACCTTCTTAACGCTATGTCATTCTTAAGTTCTACCTTAAGTTGTCTCTTAACACTAAGATGCATTTCCCGAAACATTCTTAGTTAAGTATACCTTCCGTAAGAAATTCTTTCATAAGGTTGGTCTGAGCTGCTCTTAGCTGCCTCTTATCACCATTTTCAGCTCATACTGCCACTGACTAACATTGGTTAGGGTACAGCTTCACAACTAAACATCACTGAAGTCTAAAATATTACCCCCAAAAAAGTACCCTGAAATAGTCCATAGTAGTCAATAATGAAGCACATAGGACATTCTCCTATGTCAGTAACGCAACTTTTGGCAACTGTGCCATTACTTCTCCCCATATGAATGAAATACAGTCAAACCTCCCTTATCTGGACCTCCAATATACGGGCACCTCCCTCTACCGGGCAGCTCTAGGCACGTGCATGCGCAAATTAATTTTTCACAACCAGCAGCTGTTGTTACGAGCCCCAGTCTAGGGTTGGGGTGTAACAGAGTGAAAGGGAAAGGGGACGTGGAGTAAGGGAAGGATAGGGTGCGATGGACAAGGGAACACGCGTGGACAAAGGGGTACTTTTCAAATATTTTTCTGTTTTTATTGACACATCACAGACACAGAACAAATAAACCCGGTGCAAAAGGACTCAGATGTGAATATAGCGAAAACAATAAACAAAACTCAGCTTCTGAACGCAACCCGAAACTAGCACTTGACACACACAGAGCATACACAGAGATCAAAGCGTCAGAGTCCGAGGGGCGCGTGAAGATGGGAACCAAAAACTGGGTGAGAGTTCGGAACCAAATAGCAAGTAACCCAAAGCGAAAGTACAGACGAGGGCAAAGCGAAAATCAGAAACCAAACAAATCATACACAGTAATATCCATCAAAGAATAGCAAGCCAAAAACAATAAGTTGTTGTGCGTTGTACTGTACTGTTCATGTTCTAAGTTACGGGCATTTCTTTCTTATGGGTACCCCTTGGTCCTATTCTGCCCAGATAAGGGAGGTTTGACTGTACACGCATACTGGTGCACGCAAGCATTTTATAGAACAAATATAAATAGAATGGTGTGATACTACAATCTGGAGAGGCGGGTGCGTGCGACCAGTAGGCGAAAATCATATTTCCAGTTAGATTATTCCATTTGTTAATCTTGTATTTTTAGGTTCTCCCCAGTTCTGATTTATGCGATTTTTTAAGCATTTCGGCAGTGTTATATTTATGAAAGAACACTTTTTCTCATGCCGCCGCCAAGCAGTTGCTGCATGGAGGGAATAATCTATTCTCG
The DNA here is from genome assembly GCA_026780765.1 of Petrocephalus schoutedeni. Taxonomy (NCBI): domain Eukaryota; kingdom Metazoa; phylum Chordata; class Actinopteri; order Osteoglossiformes; family Mormyridae; genus Petrocephalus; species Petrocephalus schoutedeni. The sequence goes on from JAODKL010000116.1 coordinate 11,217, forward strand.
AGCCATTGATGTCAGCCAATCAGGTGTTCTGGCGCCATTTAAGGTCGCTCTTAAGAAGTTCTTCCTTAAGCAATCGCTTAAGAGATTGTTCGGGAAAGTGACGCAAGAAACGAAATACCTTTAATAAGATATATCTTTAGGGTCTTCATAAGATGCTAAGAGTGACCGTTATCAGGAAACTCACCCCTGGTCAGTTAAGTAGCAGAGGGGGTTGTTAATCAGCTTCAGCTACTTTGGTGTTAATGAAATTAACAACAGGTGCACCATGGAGTTCAATTGGCATTTGCCATAGAAAACCAGAATTGGCACGTCTGCCACTGATGCCCTGTGCTTTTCACAGATGACAGCAGATTTACCCTGAGCACATGTGAAAGCCTCTGGAGAAGCTGTGGAGAACATTACGCTGCCTGTGATGTCATTTAGCATGACCAGTTTGGTATCAGTATGACATCCTTGGACCCACTGTCAGACCCTACAGGCCTTGGGTTCCTCCTGGCACAGGACAATGCCCGGCCTCATGTGGCGAGAGTATGTAGGTAGTTCCTGAAGGTTGAGGGAATTGATACCACTGACTGGCCCCCACACTCGCCTGACCTAAATCCAATACAACACCTCTGGGACATTATGTTTTGGTCCATCTGATACTGCCAGGTGACACCTCAGACTGTCCAGGAGCTCAGTGATACCCAGGTCCAGATGTGGGAGAAGATCCCCCAGGACACCATCTGTCATCTCATTAGAAGCATGTCCCGATGTTGTCAGGCATCCAAACAAGCACGTGGGGGCCATACAAACTATTGAGTATGATTTTAAGTTACTGCAATGATATTTCAGCAAAAAAGGGTCACATGACAAAGTGCAAATATAAGAGTGGACATGGCCCATCATCCACCACTAGTGATATCTTGCATTCAGCTGGCAAGCAATACCGTGGGAGGGTACAAATAGCAGGAGGCCAGAGTCAAACAAACCCACCCAGCATTTCTTCAAACTGTTTTCAGAAGCCGCATCAGAAGCCATATTTAGTGAGGTTTTTATTGCCGAGTCAAAAACTGACAACAGCAGGTGGTGTGGTTTAGGGTGTTGATCATTCTTTTTTGATCTCGATCAATCAGCCAGCCAATTTATTTATGATGTTAAAGGTTGTCACAGGCTGTCTAAAATAGTTATTCACAAACTTTTTATGCTGTGTACAATCTTAGAAAGGATTACACTCGCAAAGTACTGTAGTTGCCCGAGGGGTGCTGGAAATGTAGGACAGAAGGCTGAACAAAATAAATCTTTGTGACTGACACAGCAGCGGCCTACAATTATACAAAAAATACAGTGTTTCTGGAAGGCTGAATTTGCTGTCTTGTGTAAAATAATAGATGTAAACCTTAAGTACTCCTGTTCTCCAGTTTCTCTCTTTTATTTTCAAATAGACTTTTGCTTAAATACCAAGTATGAATACATGATAGGTATATTGCTTTACCAGGCCAAGAAATGTATTTCACTTTTATGGACATCCACAGATCATACAAATTTCTGCTGTTCTCCCACTTGAAAAACTGACTCAAAATTCATCATAAGGTTAACATATTTCAGGAAAGATGGTCCTCATTATGAACTTTACTAAAGTTGGAGTACCCTTTGCTTTGTCATTTTTTTTAAACAGCCACAAAGCTGGCAACCATAATCACAGAAATACGGGTTGCATCATTTTGTAGAAATGTTTATACTGTATGGGTTTGTATATTCTGCAAAAAATTCAATAAAAAAAAGAAACAAGAATGTCCACTGTCTCATGACACAGTTTACCTTATTGTAATGCATTGTAACTTACAATGCTGAATTTAAACCTGTCTTGAGTGAATTTAAAGGGTTTTTTTTTTGGAAGATCAATATATTGGAATGTGCAGTACCTTTGACAGTTAAGTACTTTTTAAGCTAGCTACTTTTGACATTTTCTTGATTTTTGGCTGGATTTGTAAAGACTGACCTCTACAGGATTATCTGTCATACAATACAACTTTACTTACACCAAAAGACACAAAAAATATATAAAATAGGAGAAAGGTGATTTCTAAGATTTCTATTTAACGATATTTACTTATGCTGATGTTTGACTTCTTGGCTTCTGCTTCCCAGACATTTCTAAAGTTTATACGTCATAACATTCTGTGATAATGGGATGTTTATAATGTCGTATCTCTCGCTTCTCTTCAGAAAGTCCTAATTATAATACCGTAAGGAAAATGTGTTGCTGAGGAAATCTAGTTGGTGATATCAACAATAGGCTAAATGAGTTTCTACATGCTAGATTCATACATCTGTCTATCCAGATACTGGTCTACTCGATTTCATTAGTAAATGCGATACACTTTTTTTTAGTTTGTCTATGCAAAATATACAGATTAACACATTATTCAACCCGTTTTGTGTTAGATTATTGTATCTGAAATTCAATTTTCTGATGCAAACTTAAACACCGTTAGAGTTTATAGCCGCCCGATTACGATTCGGAAGTCATTAACTGTAGCTAAACCTCATTATCATACTAGAACCAGCCATTAAACTGAAGACAAACACTGAATTTAGACAAATACTGAATTATAGATTTAAACATAAATGCCTTACCCTTTTCGATAGATTTCGCCGAGTTTGTGCGTTTTGACATAATAGGTGGAATTCGAAAAAAAACGATGAAGCCAGTACACGTTAAATGTTTACTTATTTAAAATAAGTAAAACAGTTCTGTAACAGCTCCTCCAAAATGCGTAAAAAGCTATCCAACCTTAGTACTATTGGGTGCAGCTACATATACCAAAAATATACCAAAAGTTCTTCGCAATCATTCATATAACGCAAACATCCACCAAGCAGCGGCACATAAGAGTCACGTGATACCAGAGGGCTCATGCGTAATTCCGTTTCCGGCAGAGACGCCTCGTTGCCATACACAGTACC
>JAODKL010000117.1:17795-31937 GCA_026780765.1 Petrocephalus schoutedeni
ACCTTTCTTCCCCATTCTGAAGCTCGGTTTGAACTGCAGCAGTTCGTCTTGACCATGTCAACATGCCTAAATGCATTAAGTTTCCACCATTTGATTGGCTGATCAGTAATTTGCGCCAACGAGCAGTTGGACAGGTGTGCCTAATAAAGTGGCCTGTGACTGTAGTCTTCCTGTATATTTCTAGTATAATTTAGAAAAAATTTAAAACCGAAAAATTTAAAATCATCTCATGGTCTGGTTCAACTCATGATGCTTTCATCTTTAACACAATGCGGCATACTATTACTATCAACCCTTCTGCATCATGACTTTCCCCATTGCAGTTTGATGTATTGTGGTGTCAGCAGGAGAAATTAAGTGTAATTACATGGGGTTTTTGCAAAGGTCACAGACGACATACAAAAATGTATATTTAAATGCACTAAATATATGTACAGTGCAGGTTTGGAGGTTGCTGTGTGTGCTGTGCTATCTTTGTAGCTCTAGCCACCTTGATGTAGAAGTCAACTGTATAATTTCTATTATTATTGTTATTGTAATTATTATTAATTTTAATTATGGATGGTCTTTTTTTTTTGAGAAAATCTCAATAGCTCCGCAAGATAAGAAAAGTAGTTGCTAGATTAGTTGCTAGATAACAGACACAAAAGTTGATCATTGATGTTGGGTTGAGTATTTAGGATTTCCTAACCTGAGATAAGATATGATGAATTTGCTTCTGTAATAACTTATTATTAAGACTTTGTATCTTAAAACTTAAGATATGAAGATTCAGTAATATGGCCCCCAGATCTGCTCCCTGGGTGCTGAATTAGTTGCCCACTGCTGTGTCACAATGTGAAATGGGTTAAATGCAGAGAACATATTTTGGTGTTGTGTGGTGTGTCAACAATGACATTTAATCACAATTCAATTTCTTGTAAGACTGCAATAATGTACGTATCATTTGTAATTTAAGCAGATCTGATCAATTTAAGGAGGGTTCGATACAATTTCAAGCCACTGTAGAAATCAAGTGAACATTTCAAGTTTTAAAGATTAAATCCATCTACCTGTCTCCCCAATGGATTGCCATCCCCAAACCAAAAAAGTCCCAAAATATCCCTACATAGGAGCCAAAATTATGAATTATCAAACAACCTTGCTTTAAACCCAATTTCTACTGTATTTCTTTACCCCAAAAGTCACATTCCTGAGCAAAGAAGTCCTTCCATGTCTTCCTACTCAGAAAGCTAACAGTAATTGACCCATAAGGTCAATTAAATGTCTCTAATTTCCACCAATGGGGTTAAACCAGATGGTCTCTACTCCCTGGATGCCTTAAAGTCTTAAGGTTGACTAACACTAACTTGACCCTCAAGCTCGCCATGGTCCTTCTCACAGGCGCCCAGATCAGATCTGGGTATGTTGGGTGTGTCCGCTGGGTGTATGCCTGGGCACATTCGTGTTGGGCTTGATGGCACGGGACTTCATATAGGAGATGAACTGCTCTGGGATCTCAGCAAGCACATCTTTGGCCAGACGAGCCATGCTGAGCACATGGTTCCCAGCCCGGTCCATGTAGTCCCGAAATGGCACAAACTGCAGGAAAGTGACAGTATGTGTCAGTCAAACCAATGACGGTAACCCTAGCCCACAGAAAACACCGTCATGGGGGGCAGCATGTGGTTCAGCAACTAAGCCTCTGTGCCTGTGATAGGATGGTTGCTGGTTTGAGTCTGACTTAGAATAGTCACATCTGTGGGCCTCTGAGCAAGTCCCTTAACCCCCAGTTCCATGACTGTCACTACTGGTGGCTGCCCTTCACAGCCAAGCTTGCTCACACCCACAGATGTGTCATAAAGAGCAAGATTGAGGCAGGTGAAAGGAGAATTTCCCTACAGGGATCAAAAGTATCGATTATTATTATTATTAGAATCAAATGAAATACCTGGTAAAAATGCAATAGTGCAAAATGTGAACTGTAATTTATTTGCCAATAGTCAAGGTTTTCATTTACAAATTCAATGCATGTTTGAGCAGTTCTTACTAACCTGAAGAACAATACACCCTTGTATGTTTGGGGGTCATATAGCGAGGGGGGGCAGGTAATGACGCTATCTGTGCCGATTTACACCAACTGCCCTTCATTTTGGGTAAGGTTTGAATGGATCAGTTTTGTTCTTTTTAACCCCAAACTCTGCCTACTGTATATCCTTATAACCTGAAGGATAGCAGCATAAATGTCCACCCAGTAACGCCACCACAACAAGCAGGCACTAGCAGAAATCATTGATCTCACTCCATAAGGCATAACACCACTAGGAACAGAATTTCAAACCCATCACACACCTCAAAGCCTCAGCATGAAAAGCAGTAATGTGCCGAGGTAAAAATCTGACTCTGTTTTGCTCGTGGTCACCTTAAGGTACACACACACAAATATATACAGCAGAATTCATTGCTTCTGTGCCATCCCATCTGTTGTGAGTGCTATGTGATCACTGGAGCTTCCAATGGGACTGGAAATGTGTCGTTCAGGAAGTGCAGTAATTCCTGAGAATGTACCAGATTTTGTGAGGAATATGTAAACAATTTTTAATAAATGTTTTTTATGTTTTTTTTTTTTTTTTTTTTTAAGCTGACTTTTTGGTGTCCTGGGAGCAACAGTCCATTCCTCCTGTACAGGTTAGGGTTGGGGTTAGGGTTAGGGTTAGATAACTGACTTTTTGGTGTCCCGAGAGCAACAGTCCATTCTTCCTGTACAGGTTAGGGTTGGGGTTAGGGTTGGGGTTAGGGTTAGGGTTGGGGTTAGGGTTAGGGTTAGATAACTGACTTTTTGGTGTCCCAGGAGCAAAGGCCTGTTCTTCCTGTGCAGGTTAGGTGCTGGAAAAGGGACACCATTAGAAGACAGAGAAAGAAGCCTACCTGGACAATGTCTCGCTCAGCAAGCTTCCCTCGTGAAGAAATCCTGATGTCATCACCGTCCAGTTCCACCATGGCTGGAACAAAGTAAGATGTGTTACACACAGTAAGCAAACCCAGGTGTCTCCAATAAGATACTTTCTACACTTTTAATCAAGTGTGTTTCGATATCCAAGCGCTGCTCATTTGGATACAATAGTACGATTACAAGCTTCTGCTAGGGAGGCCAGTTGCCATTCCGAGCCCAGTGCCTTCCCCATTGTGCCCCTTGAGGTGCAAAATAATAGAGAATCCCTGCAGCAGCTGCTAGTGGTTATACTCACTTCAGGGCACATGGAACATGTCCAGCAGGTCGACATCTAGTTATTAACCACACATTTTTGGGATGATAATAACCCCAGCAGCCATTCATTAACATGCAGTCACACTGGCTGCTTTAGGAACTCAGCAGCCTGCTCTCTCTGCCCCTACAGATTATAGCTGATGCTTAAATAATGACATGCCAAGTTTGTTCACAAGAAATTCTGTGTGAGTGTGTATGACTCTAATGTCTGGCTCCTGTATGGTGAGAATCGGTAAACCCCAAGAAAAAAAAAAATCTTCTAGAAATGTATATCGAGCATTACAATTACGGTATGGAAACGTTCAAAGTCTCCTGTTCCGTGATGCTCCCAGAATGGTATCCCACTACTACAACTAGTACTACAACTAAGTTGACTAACATAAAAAGAAAAAAACTGCATGGTAGAGGAGCAGGTAGCACTGTCATGGGTCCAAAACTGGACAGCATATTCGCACATATAGCACTTTTATAAAGTTACATTTTATTAACAAACAATAAGTGCATTAAAAGAATGTTCGAGTAATATTGTTATCGTTCTGACATTGACAGAACCTCCATGGGAATAATGTTCCCCACCAACTTTGTGAAGACCATCACATGATGTTGGCTAAAATTCTAGGAACGTTCCCTGTTAGCTGGGAAGGATGGACAGTCCTATGCTGTTGTTTAATTGTTATTCTGGGAATGACACACTGCTCCAACATAGTAAGTAGAATATGCCTTGTAATCTGAATCTGCACAACCCTTTAATAATATGTGACTGCTAATAGATATGAGTTCTAGGAAAAGACCTTTTGATGAAATTTAGGCATTAGGTGTGCGTGTGTGTGTTATGTATATGAAACAAATGTCTCCACAATGGAATTCATGTTGTGGGAAACTCAATTTCATAAAAAAACTGTGAATGCAGTCAACAAAATTAAAAATTAAAAAAGTCTTGTATTTTGTTTGATTACGTAAGGTTATGGTTAGGTCTAGGTTGTCATAATTGGGATCAGGACCATGCCCATAGAAGTGAATGGAAAGTTCCCATAAAGATATGAATACATGGACTGTGCTTGTCTGTGTGTGAGATATGTAAGAGGTAGTAATATGATGTAAAAGCTTTCTTACCATCAAACTCTGCCTGTCCCACTCCAACAATGATGATAGACATTGGGAGTTTAGCAGCCTGGAAAGAACACAACAGCAAAATATAAACAGAAAAAACAGCTTCTAGGCTTTGGATACTAATGGGCCTCATTTAAGCTTCACAAAAATCCTTTTCTTCATCTTGGCAATTTTTTATCTTGCAGCAATTTCCAGCCATTAAAGAGATAATGGCAATCTGCCAACTATACTGTGCCACACAAAATGACTTGCAAATAGCCACCATGTTTCACCGAGAAACTTTGTGTAATTTATGGCTGCATGCTGTATGGTTGATGGTAAGAATTGCTTGTGAAAGTGCAGCCATCATGCCTTTATTCATACACGCCATTCATGCATGATGCAAAGGCTAACATTAATATTCCTCTCATCTCAAGTAATTTTAATAAATGGTAACTATTTAAACTGACATAAAGGCAAAACACATGGCCAGTCAATACTCCCTGCAGCCACGCCCAGCAAGGCAGCACGCAGCCAGACTACAGTCTGCTTCACATGAGTATTACACACACCTATTGCCTCATTAGGCCAAGGGTAATATAAGGAGGTCTTTCAAGGAGAGCTTTAGTGAGGTATTGTCCCCACTGCTCTGGTTGCCTGTTGTGGCGTTCTGGCTTTTGTATTGTATATTGGCACTGCCATTTTAATCACTGATATGGACTTTGAATCTTTTGTACTTACTTTCTGACCCAAGCCTAACCCTTTGGAGTAGAAATAGCTAATTACATATTGCTTTGATGAACTTTGCTGTCCCACTAAAGAGTTTGCTCTACGCATGAATGTTTGGACTGATTCTTTTCAGCTATTATGTGAATTATTAAGGAATCTGATTTTATACATGGTACCCACACATCCATCTCCCCGACCCCCAGGGTCACAGCATCAGACACTGCAGTGCCTGCTAATTAGGCGACACACTATTAGGCTATACTTCTATTCTGTGGGAATTGCTGGGCTCATGCTCTAATTGACATACTGTGGCACTCTTCATAAATGATCTGGACTATAAAAACAACTGCCAGGGGTTTTTCAAGGCAGGCTTATCAGGAGCTCAATAGTGTACCTTGACTGTCAGCATTTAACCATTAACATGCTAACATATGTTAAATACATCCTATGCCAGCTGCTCCACAGCTACTTCTTGCACCCAAGACCTGCTTCTAAGCTGCACAGCCACATGCAAGATGACACACACCAGAGGCACACAAGAAAGCAAGCCCCCATGACACACAGCTAAGCCTGCCTAACACCTGCAAGAACTCAGATCCTCTAAATCTTGCTCCAACATCAGGACACCTGGTTTATTACAGCAAAGGGGCAAGATGAGAAGACCATGTGTGGTATCAAAGGCAATATAGCCCCTTTCTGTATGAAAAATCAGACTTCAGAAGAACACATAGCCTTTTCTCAAGAAAACATAATAGCAGTAAATAAATCGAGACAATGTAAACATATTGCAAGCGTGTGGGAGATTATATTTCACTTTCTTTGACCTCCATTTTATCAGATTTAATAACAATAGTATTTTGTCCAGGAAATGTTAATGTTCCCAGCACAATTTCTTCGTAAAAGCAGAAGGTATAAGAAAGGCACTTGAATTTCATTTATATTCTGAGAACCTGTTGCGCAGCCTGAGTTCATTTACATTTACAGTATTTGGCAGACACCCTTAGCCAGAGCACTATAAGTGCTTTAAGACTCCATGATGAATTTTCCTGATACTGGCTCAATAAAACCCAGGCTATGAATACCATCTCTCTGTTGGGAAAATATATGAAAATATAGGGTTTTTTTTTTTTTTCTTTTTTTAAGAAAAGAGTTCAGAGTATAATACCAGAAGTGTTAATCCAGATATTTCTGAAAGAGGTAGGTTTTCATCTGGTGCCGTCTGACAGGAGGATGAGGAAAGCGAGGACGGAAAGGAGTCAGAGGTGGAATCGTAACGATGTGAAGATGTGGGCTAGACGAGCAGGAAAGAGGAAGACGCCTGGCCAGGGCGAGATAGAGCAGCAGACAAGATCTTAAAAGGAAGGTGTGGCTGTTCAAACAGTTTGACTAACAGTCGCAAATTCCCTTTAAATCCAGTCTGCTGGGTAGTCAGGGGCCCCTTCCATCCTGGAGAAATACAGGCTTCTCCCCCCACAGCTAAATCAAAACAAGCATGATCTGGGATTTGAGTAGAGTGAAGCAGCCATATGGAGCCAGAAAAAATTGCAGAGGATCACAGTAGAGAAGCAGCTCCTCAGTGCATTTACCATGCAGCTGGAGGGAGACTGGGGTACTCACATTGACAATAGCCTCCTTGGTCTGGGCCATATCTGATATGACACCATCTGTGATGATGAGGAGGACAAAGTACTGTGAGCCGTCCTGGACCACGGAAGCATACCTGACAGGGACACAAGCCATATTTTAACTCTGGGAAGCAAAAACCTTCCGTACATCATAACGAAAGCCATCATAATAATACGAAGGATAGTAATGGAAGTCAGATAAATGTTAGGACTGTTTGCAATGTTTTCCATTAATGAGACATGGGGGAATATGGCAAAAGCAATATGAACATTTGGTCTTGTTCGGTGGTAAGACTCCAGGACTAAGGAACATTTCACAGGAAATAACTTGGTAATTAAGGATATGAACAATACCAGAATAATCAGAACAATAGCTGTTCATAGCCCAGGGAGTTTCTAACATGTTTGATCATGGTCCAAAGATCCATGGATATTAATCAGGCCTGAGGGGGAGGTCTGTGTGAAAGACCACTGAATTTTGAGGATAAAAGTGAAGACTGATCTGTGGAGATCTTTGGTTAGGGGTTAGAGTTTAGACTACACTGAGGAATCCAAAGCTGTACCTGGCTACATGGTTGACAACTGGAGCAAAGTTGGTAGGTCCATAGAGCTGCACCGTCTTAAGGCTTTGATGGTAAGCCTCTAAGATCCCCTCCATTCCATTGCAGTATGGGTTCTCCGTATTGCCATTCTGCAGATGATATTAAATGGCTCTGTATTCATTCATTGACATGGAAATGTAATTTATAAGGCCTCTATAGCATGGAGAATGTTGACTTAATAATGTAAGTCAACTATGATTTTAAAGGGTTACAGTATAAAACATTGGTGGATTATTCTTTTGAGGTATATTTGCTGTTCTGATTTGCCTCTGTAGTCAGGCGTGTGGGAAAGCACCAGGCGGGCATGATGTTTCACAGTCAAAGACAGAGGACGTGAACCTTGAAAGAGTGGATGCCCACTTATCAAGTCGAAAAATAATGAAACAGTAACTGGTGTGCCTATAACAGGCAGCTTGTTTCAAGTTGCCACTAAGATGGGCTGTAGCTGATAAACCTGTAGTCAAGGTACTTTGGAAGAGATAAGGTCCTTGTGAAGGGATGGGTTTCCTTGTTCAGGAGACAATATGACTGGCCTAGAGAGGCCAATTTGCCTATCGCTGTATGTCAATAAGGTGCTTTTATTCCAAGCAGTCTTATATACTGTATATATCTAATATAAACAAACGTACACACAACATACACAAAGAAAGAAACAATTTTTTTCCCCTAAGTATATTGATCTGATATGTTTTGAATAGTAGTTTGTGAATCTAGATGAAATGAAGAGATCACGAGGATGGAAGTTCTAAGACAGACGAATGGGTTATTTTAAAGAAAACCAAAAAATAGTGTGTATATTTCTGGACTGAATTAAATGAATCGGTGTGGGTGTTTCACAAAGGAAGAAACAATTGCTATTGTGATGACACCAAAATGGCAGATATTTCTCTAAGGGTTCATCTCAACTCCCTCCTTTTCTTTTGGATGAGTTCTCATTGCAGTCCTTTTTTCTCTGCAATAAATTCACATTGATAATCCTTTATCCTTCAGCAAGGATTGCTGACATCCCCTAATGCTTCTGCGGAGATTCTCATTGATAATATCTTCTTTCTCTGGTAGGATCCATGCTGATAACCTCTTACTTTCTTTGACAAGGTTAAAAGAGTTATTTTTGGGAATTCTGAGTTGAAACAAAGGATTGCTTGCATGGTGTTTGCAGGAGTATATGAGGAGTATATGAGAATGGCTGTGTGGGGGTGCTGTTCCTGTGCATGTACTGGGATACTTACCAGCGGAAACTCATGGGATACCCGGCCATCAGGAGGCAGCTTGGCACCAAAGCCCAAAGCGGGGAACATCTTGTCACTGTCGTAGTCCTGGATGATCTCACCCACGGCTTTGAGGGCCATGGCGTAGGCATTCATTTGATAGGGGTTCATATAGTGCAATGAGGTGGACTGGGAGGGGTTTCCTGTGTGTGTCGGGGAGGGGGAGATAACTTCAATCCCCTTTAATTCACCATAAAACTGTGTCCCATTTATTTGCAGTTTTATCTTACAATTATTAATTTCACCCCTATACTATTTTTCTCTATATCCCTCACAGCCACCTACTAACTGCACACCACCCACCCAAAACCATCTTTGATTCAACTTTAACCATTTATCATTCCTTTCCTAATAGTTTCCATTCATCTCAAACCGGTAAATTATTATTTCTCCTATATCATATTGTCTCTTCTATTTTCTCCCATTCTTTATTATTTCACACCTATCTTGACCTCACTTAAAACATGTTCCATTTACCATGTTGAGACTACTGGAATATATGGAAAGAAGGCTCCCAGAGAGGAGGGAAACTTACCATTGGAAGCAGTAAAGTCAATGGCCACAGTGAAATGGATCTGGGTGCTAATAAAGAAGACAGAGAGAGATGGAGGGCAAATGATGAACAATTTAGATTAATCTACATACAGAGCTGGGTGACTGAAGTAGCACTGGCGCTCCCCCAGAGAACTGTACTCCCTTTTCCCCACCTTTGTACACCCCTTTTTCTCCCTTTTCACCACCAGCATGACAGACTTTAAGTACTGCACTGAGTCACATCTGCAGAAAATTTCTGGTGACACGGCCATAGTTGGGTGTGTAGAGAGTGGATGGGAGGATGAAGACAGGTCCTAACTGACCGCTTTGTGAGGTGGTGTGGGGGGAATCACCAACAGAAGACAAAATAAATGGCAGTGTATTTCAGCAAGAATAAGTCCCTGCTCTTTCCATTTTGCATTAGTGGGACATACAGTATATGGTGACATCATACAGGTATCTGGGCATTCAGCTGGACAATAAGCACCACCTTCTCTGCTGTGGTGCGTTGGGGAGCAGGCATCAAAGCAAAGGACGCCAAGAGACTGAACTAACTCATCAAAAAGGCAGAGTCTGTTGTTGGCTCCAAGTTTGTCACTCTGAAGGACGTGGCTAGGGACAGAATGCTGGTAATTATGGACAATGTCTCTCACTTCCCCCAACAACATTTGACAAACTCAAGAGTAGCTTCAGAAGCAGACTAAATCAACCCAGCGGCTTAAAGGAATGATATAGGAAATCATCACCTGCCTAGTCCCATGAAATTATATAACTCAGACCTTTGGTCAAAAGTTAAGTCAATTTACCAGATTTTTGTTTATTTTACCTGAATTTTTGCACTTTTGTCATTTGCAGTATGCTTTACTATTTTATTTTATTGCATTTTATTGTTTTTAATTGTTTAAAAGGTATGCGGTTGCTATGAAACCTTAATTTCCTTCCAGTCTGTATTTCTTGGATGGGTCTGTCTGTCTATCAATCTATGGTAGGGGAAGGGAACCTTATCCATGGAGTTGAGAACCACTGCTTTACTGTTGGGTAATTGAGAGGTCATCCCAAAAACCCACACCGCCTCTCCGTGGATCAGGTTCCCTACCCCTGGTTTAGGGTCTAAACTGGTATAAGATGTGACTAATAGGTGACCAAGAGATAGGAGCTTGAACTTACAGCTCACGCAATCAACTCACCAGAAATTCCTCCAAACAAACCAGCCTCTAGAACTTTTACATAAACTTTTTAGGGGTCGTCTAAGGCTTCGGTTATGATAAAAGTTGTTTTACTGTCCAGGGATATGAGTCCAAGTAATGTTTTTTATTATTGCACTGGAAGCATTGATACAGCATTGATGGCTACGTTCCTGTTTTGTTGTTGTTACTATATGAACATGCAAACAATGGGCTCTGAATGTACATTCATTCAAATTCTTGTGGGAAGACTATAATGGCATTGCACAGCAGTAGCAGAGTGCCCCTAGACAAGAGAAGAATACAGACCCAAGCCGTGTGCATTCTTAATGAGACAGGAGATGTGCTTCAATTATCATCCACAATATACTGGAAAAAGAAAAGACATCTGTGATGGTGCTGATATACGTCAGCATCTCAAAGGACTCAAAGCATTTGTTTTATGCATAAACACAGAAAACGACAAATAAGGGGCACTTCCCCTAAATGCACAACAACTACTTCAAAATGACCAGATACAACGAAGGAGAATTCTGCAAAGAAATCACCCAACTCATTCCATCTTGCTCCTAAAATTGCTACATTTCAGCCAAGAGTAGGTTCTATCTCAGTTCATTAAGTAATGACTCCTCCGTAGTACCCCACTATTATGGCGGGGCATGGCGAAGGGAAGGAGGAAAGATCCATGGAGCAGCTCCAACAAACTGAAGATTGTTATTTAAGTTATTTAAACATAAAAAGAACACTCAGGGCAAACCAAAAACTCTTGCCCAAGCTAGTATTTCACTTATCCTAAAAAAATCCTCATTCTATCCCTCCTTTCACCCTTCAAGCTTATTGAATTTGGACATAAGACTGGCCCTTTGTCTAAAGTCAGTACTTATATCTCTTGTTTCTGAGGACTAGGCTGAATTTATCCGTAAGAGACATTTCTTTCTTCAAATCTTTCACAAATTTTTAATATTACATGTAACCCATCCACAGTAGATACCCCAGAGATTCTGCTATCCCTTGATGCTGAGAAAGCATCTGATGGGGTGGAGTGGGATTACCTACTCTATTCCTTATAAAAATTTGGATTTCTATTGCACTTGGAGCTAATCCTTCCATCTCTGGAATTTGTAGGAATGGTGTAAATGGTAAGGTCTTGCTTTATGCAGACCTTTTCTTTCCAACACAGAGGTTTTGATCCCAGTTGCCCTTTCTGTTCTTCAGACATTTGGCCATGTATCCGGATATAAACTGAACTTGAGTAAAAGTGAGATATTTCCCATTAATGCAGCTGCTAAACGATACCCATTATATAAATTCCCCTTTAACCCTTTTCCCGTGATAATTTCCCCATGTGAAATTTGCCTACCGTTTAATGATGCTGTGGGGTCAGATTGACCCCAAACACGGGATAGGGGTTAAAGTTGCTAATGATGGCTTCACTTATCTTAGCATAACCATAACAAATAAATGCTGACCTCTTCAAGGCTAACATTCTCCCACTGTTCTCCAGGATCCAGGAAGACTGTGACCACTGCTCTATTTGGAATCTTTCTCTAATAGGTAGGATTAATCCCATTAAAATGAATGTTCACCCCCATCTCTCTCACTCAAAACATTCCAGAAATTCTTTCACAAGCCTTTTTTCATAAAGTTGACAGTTTGGAGTTGGGATTTGTTTGGAATAAAAAACCGGCAAGATTGGGCAAACGCCACTTAAAAAAAAGGAATCTTGGAGAACTGGCCTTGCCCAATTTAAGATTTTATTACTGAGCTTGTAATATTAGAATTTTTAAACTGTGGCTTAGGTCAGAGGCCCTTGATTCTTTACCCAAATGGCTAAACATGGTGAAAAACTCTGCCCAACCAGAGTCTTTAATGGCTCTCCTCTGGGCTCCTTCTCAGTGACTCTTAGACAAACATTCCCTTCCCAAACAGCATTTCTTTAAATGTCTGCAAGTCCAAAATTTTGTGCAGGCCCAATTTCCTAGATTCCCTACCTTGTCGCTGGTCATACCTCTCAATTTTTTTCTTGGCTAAAGCGGTCTCTTTGAAAGATATAATCTCTGATATGTACAACAGGATTAATGATTAATCTTCTGTGCCCTCAATCCTCAGATACCATTAAAGCCCTCAGCGAGATGGTTTTGGGAGAGACAATATCAGATGATCTCTGGTTGGGTATTAGGTAGTAGGGTGTATAATTCCTCTATTTGTGCAGACCATGCCCTCCTACAGTGTACAACTTGTTTATCGTGTCTGTTTCACCAAAGATAGATTATCTAGGATATATGAAGATATGTCTCCAGCTTGTGACAGATGTAGTCAATCCCCTGCAGATCTTATCCACGTGTTTTGGTCATGCCCATTCTTGTATAAATATTGGACAGACATTTTAAAAACTAAAACTTTCACTGGAGTATTGATCACATCCAATCCCCTCACTGCAATCTCCTTTTCACCCTCTCTGTCTTCGGGTCAGAAGGACTCCATTGCCTTTGGTACATTACTAGCTTAACAATTGCTATTCCTCCTTTGGAAATCAAAGTTTTTTGATTGAGAAATGTCTCTTATGGCAATAAAATCTTCGGAGTTCTGAGTCCTGCCTGATATATCAAGATAAATCTGCACAGCTACATCCAAAGAATATATGATTTTCCCTCCATTTTCTCTGGCTTCACCTTGGAGTACCCATTGTAAAGTCAAATCTCATTGATTATTGAATCTCATTCTTTCTTGTCACGGTACGTGTATGAAGAACACTTGCATGCTGACTGACAGTTCTAGAGATATGGATTTTGATAACCTGTGACAGCTGCGTCGTTTCATAGATGTGTTTTTAATGACTTCTGCTAAGCTCCATTTGAATATTCAGTTTCATCTCATAGTGTTTCCATCATCTTGATAATGCACTGAAGTTGATGTCTTGATAAGCTCAATAGAATTGAGATCTGGATGACTGAATAATTAATAATTTAAAGCTTTAATTCTGCTGATCTGCAGTGCAGTGCATCTTCAATGCACTAATTTCTTTGGATGGAATAAAACAAAATAACATGTAGCACATCAGCTTGTAGCAGGTAAGATGTGAGTAGTGATAGAATAGACAGTGACAGTGATAGAGACACAGTATCTGCATGTGGGGCCTGTGACAGCTGTCACTCGCTTCAAGGGCTGATGACAGCTGTCACTCGCTTCCGAGGGCCTGTGACAGCTGTCACTCGCTTCCAAAGGAGGACACAGGACCCCACAGCAGATGTTTCCTGGCTGGCTGGTGGGCTGACGCATATGAGATTCATCTAATGACAGCTGGCCGTAAGGTTTGTGTCCTGTCGACTGCAAAATGAGAACTAGAAGAAAATGATGACCACATACACACTCAGATACTCGAGCTGAAAAATTCCGAAACTATCAACAGATTTCCTGTCCAAATGATTGACAGGCCCTCACCGACAAGCTGGAATTAATTAGATGAGAGCTCTGTGACAGGAGGAGACAAGCATTACCACTGGGTGAGCTGCACCTCATCAACATATGTTAGTATAAAATAAACTCACCCAACTCACCACCCAGTTAGCCAATACTGGTGTTTTGGTAACTCCCATACATTGTAATGTGCTGTAAAAAATGAACACCAGTGCAAAGGGGGGCGAGTCGAAAGGTGGGTGTATAGAAAGGTGGGCGTGTGGAAAGGAGGGCAAGTTGAAAGGTCGGCATGTAGAAAGGCAGGCATCGCCATTGTAGCATGCTCATGTTAGAAATCTCTGGTATTAGTTTTAGGCCCTTGAGCAAGGCCCTTATGGCGCTTTTCCACTGCATAGTACGGTACGGTACGGTTCAGTTCAGCTCACTTTCGCGGGGTTTTCCACTGGG
>JAODKL010000117.1:38337-75890 GCA_026780765.1 Petrocephalus schoutedeni
CCCCCCCCCCCCCCCCCCCAAAAAGCCCCCCCACAATGTACCCTCCAGTCCACCTTACAAGGCGAAAAAGGAGATATCCCCTTTTGCAATGCAGGACAGGTACTGTCAGAATGAGCTCCCTACCTGCAGAATCATGGGACCTATTTTGGCTAAAAAGGTTCTGTGGGGATTAGCTCGGCGGCAGAGCTAACCTCATACACATTAAGCTGGCTCCGCCCACGGGCCAGCTCCTTGTAGCTGGTGTTGAACTGGCCGATGAAGTCGTGGCTGAAACACAAAAGGGATACATAAGGGCCCATCATTCTCGCCAGGATGTTGGCATTATGGATGAACGTGCCACAGCATCCTGATATCCCATGACCCCCCCCCCCCCCCCCATGGACAGCTATGCAGAATTGATTAGAGAAGGATTTAAAGAGGGCCACACTTCAGTATTCAGAGCCTCTCATTTGCAGTTTGAATATTAAAGACTGCTGACTGTTGGACTTGCAAATAGCACTCAGAAGGCAGGGAGTCATCTGCACTCAAGGTGGTAGAATGAATGCATTAATTACTACCTGGGAATTTTTCCTAAGCACTTTCAAGCAAACCTCAGCTAGAGAGATGCGGGGTGCTGCCCATGCAGCAGGAGACAGCAGCCACAGAATATAGGTTATCACACGCAGGGGATGAACGCCATCCATTTCCAAGCCAGCTCATGAACTCAGGCTGGTTTAAGGCCATTTCACACACACACACACACACACCATCACTCCTGCCCTCACTCTAGCTCACCCGCCATCCCGGTCCCAGTCGTAGACCTCCACCTTGATCAACCTAAAAGCGGGAGAAAATGAGAATAAGCTGAACAAAGGCCTGCATTTCTCATACAATCAGGCTTCTAACCATGTCATGATGACCTCTAATGGCACTGCACTCACTGGAACAATTAAAAAGGCTCAAGTTAAGACCTGAAAACATTTTACCCTGAGAACAGGCAAAGGAGCCCGCAAAGGATTTGATGGAACATACAGTTAACACCTTCACAAGCACACACTGAAAAACAATTAGCATTTTCAAGAGCAACATGAACAGACTATCAGGAATATTTAATGAGATTCTCAAAAAAGTATCCCCAGTTCATGACGTTGACTTAAGGGGTTTGAAGGTCCCAGAGAGTTATTGAAGCCTTTAAGCCTCAGAAAGGAGCCACAAGAAGAATCAGGCATAACCTGGGACATGGAGAACAGTGTCCTGACTAACCCCACTCGATCATTTAAGTGTTTCCCAACCTGGTGTCTATGTTTTACTCCCAGCTCCATGCAGGACAGATCACATTTTTGCTCCTACAAGGAGCTGGGAGGGTGCAAAACCGTGGACTGTTTGTGGGTCCCTGAGGACTGAATTGGGAAACACTGACTTAAAGTGTCAGGCCCTCAAATGAACATCAGCTAAGCCTTATTACACCTGGAAGTCTAAGCACAGAACCCTTGGTTCGATGATGTTCTTCCAGTTATCTTTGGCTGGTTCTGCTCACCCCCCCACAACAAAAAATGGAAGGTGTGTGATTACGGGGCACCAATACTGATGGCCTTGATGTCTGGGGCCACTGAAAGCCCCGCAGTGTATCAATCAGCCCACATATTGACAAGACATATCCACTAAGCCTGAATAAACCTGCCACATCGAGATCTTGCTATTATAAGCTTCCAACAACAAAATGAGTTGCTCTCAAGAACCTCTCAATACATCACACTAGAACTGTTCACAAGTGCATTAAAGTGCACCTTTAAATGCTTATAACTAGATAAATGTCTACCAGTCCAACAGAAATTGCATACATCTATAGGTTTATGTATAAAAAATCTCCAAGAACTTTTCATGTCACTGAATGTCCAATCAATTTAACCAAAATGCCCACTTTATTAACAGATTCTATTTTACATTTTACTTCAAGCTGATGGTTACTTACTTATTTTCTACTTTATGCTGCTGGATATTTAACTGGGGAAATTCAGCTTATATTCTATATGTCCTGATTCAAAGCCATTGCTTGGTCTGTTGACATTACCATACTAAATGCCATATTATACTGTATCAATGTATATATACTGCATCAATGTATATTACATAATATGCACAGGGTTGATATACATTTGAAATATGTTGTTTTAAGTTGTCTCCAAGAATGTGTTTTTGGTCACTACCTTGGCTTAAAAAAGAACAAATAAAAGAACTGTGTTGCTTTATATCTTGTTGAAAGAACTTGAAAAGAGCTGTAATTGGGATATTCGGTTCCTGTTAAAAATATGATCCTAGAATAACCTACGATTAGATACATATCTGTCTTTATCTATATGCTAGCCCTACTCTGCTGTGCGGCTTCTTCTGTGATTCATTAGGTATACAGATTTTTTCACTTTTGGCGTAAAACAGTGGCTTATTACTTCCTGATTATTCCTGAGAAACAGCTGAAGTGTCCAATTTCCACTGGACGGATGGTTTCTCTGAAAGCAGTTTCCGCTGATTGACGTTGATTTATTACATTTGGCATCATCAGTGCCTTCTCTAGATAAAGATACTGTCTAAGTAGTCATATTGCCAATGCAATTCCCATGTGTCTCTTTCAGTATCAATGAATACATGAGGAATTATGCCCCCCCAAACGTAGATTGGATCAGTATATATTAGAACCAGACTTTCATCTTGGTTGGTCACATCTTGCCTAAATGTTTGCTTTGAAATGTTTTGCCATTTCATTGTATCTGTCCCTGCTATCGTCATCAATTTCAATTGTGCAGATGACCAATTGTTTGTAGATCGGATGAAATAGCCAGTTCGTTGAATTGCCTCCAGGATCCCCACCAAGTCAGGAGGGCAAGGGACTCTATTACACAGTACTTCCTGCTGTCATACCAGTCAATCCGGTTTGTACTACAGCGGTTTTTGGTTGCAAGGAACAGAATCCAGAGATCAGGCAGTTCTGTCAGCTAAACGCACAGTTGGGACGTATAGCATAGAATAATGCTTTGCACAGTGCTTGTAGGAAGTTTTCCACTCTAGAACAGTGCTTTTTTATAAACAGTTCTATGATGACATAACCAGCTTTGCTATACAATTATTGCAATAAAAATCTTTTTAGCTGAGATAAGCCCAGGAAACAGGCTAGTTAGGCTACTTTTAATTTTTACCTCATAAATCTACATCTAGCTTGTACTTATGTACTGAACTTTGTCAAATGTTATGGCTTGGGAAAATTCACCACTGAGGCAACTAATCATTTTAATTAGGACCAGCCCGTTACTGTGTCACCACCATGCAATCAGAGCTCTGGTCCAAGTTCCTAATTATGCTGGAAAGCAAAGAGTTCACCCTGATTTAGCCGTGTGCTCCTTCAGCACGGTTCCTGGCTGGTAGAATATTGGACAATGACTAAATCCCAGGGGTATCGGGATTATTAATAAATCCCACTTCCCCCTTACAGTCAGAATTCACCTCGTAGCTCGATGAGGAAAAAATGTCGTAACATGGCCTGTGATCATGTTTATGCCACTAAATAACATCTGTCAATTTATTATGCAGACTTCTGATCTTCAGAAGGTTTTGGAAGGAAAGCATAAAGACTAATGTTTAACTAAAGAAACAAGCAGATGTGAGCTTCAGCTCTGGGGACTCGGAGAGGCCATGGGGACAAAAGACAGAGATACAGGCCAAGATGACATGGCCTTTGGTGCACAGCGGGAAGCAGAAATAAAGTGAGTTGCCCATGGCAGGCTTAGATTCACCGTCAGTGAGGCTTGTAATTCCACATGGAGGGAATAAGTGAAACTGGGGGTGTGTGGGGGTGGGTTTCCAGTAATACAGTCTCCCAGTCCTAAAGTTAGCAACCGCTATTTAGCCATCAGCCAGAGAAGTGAGCTTGAGAAGCTGCCCCCTGCTTCAAGCGAGGCACATTCCTTTTGTAACATGGTCCTTTTAGCACGTTATCCGCAGATGGGTACACCCTTGCCACCCCCTGATCCCCCCGTATGGGGGCTGGAGGGACATCGAGAAAAAGCTAAAGCACTCATGCCGACACAGTCAGGCTCACTGAGCATGCCAAGAGCACTCCATATGTAAATACAGGCTGTGGAAGATCCAGGACCCGCTGTCACTACGTGCTTGACCTCTCCTGGGCACGCTGCAAATTGCTGTGCTGATTAGCTGTGATTTAGGGATGTAAAGGACACCCTGAGGGCAGGTAAATTATGGTTATGGAAACCATTCGCTCCTGCCCAACCTGTTATCCACTGTAGACAACAGTCAAGGACCACAGTAAATAGAAAAAAGAATTTTTTTTTGGAAGCACTCCACACTAAAATTGAAATTGGAATGTCAATGAAGCCCTGATCATTCTCTGTGCCCTGACCAGGTACACACAGCCCAAACGCTAGACATCCCAGACTGAAATTCACACTATGACACAGTTGCCAGCTTGGAAATGACATGTTATAGCACCCTGACTCTACCAGGACCACTATGCGACCGCAATCCAGCCCGCTGGCTTTCTGCCCACACGGGGGCATCTGTCACACCATGTTAGCCAGACCGATTGGTTCTTGACCGCTGACCTAGTTCAAAGGAGCAATGTAATGTGACAGGGAGACGGCGCTCAGCTAGCCTGTGACATGGCGCAGGCTCTGCACTGCACTCTCAATCTCTCTGTCCAGCTCTGTGCTGGTGTCAACAAAGAGAGACATGGTGGTGGTGGAGGGTTTTGAGCTAAACTGGGGATGTAGCCAAAACATTCCAGCAATTGTGTGGAGTATAAACAGTGTTCCCCTAATAAAGAAATTTCTGGCTGATAACGATAGCTGATTCTTTCAAAAACTGACATCAATACTGATAGTTTGGGAGGTTCTGCTTAAGTTTAAAGGGACACTCCTCCCAAATAAATTTCAAAATGTATTATATTCCAAAAATATGAAAAAGTATTTATTTTTTGGTAAGAAAACACCAATTCTGGCATACAACAACAGTCGCTGAGAACTATATTTGATAACTGTATGCATCTTATATATTTATAATAGAGAAGGGCTGATGAAGTGTGATAAACTAAATTTCTGCAGTATCGCCCAATACCGATAGTTGGCTGATACATCTGGTGCATCTCTAAATAGAAACATGTGTACTGTGACAGGTGAGGACATCCAGAAAGTGAACCTCAGTGTGGTTAATATAAGCTTGATAATGATGCCAGTGACAACCACGACTTCACTGGTGCCAGTCTGCAAAGCCTCACTGCCAAAAAGGTAGAGTAGTGGATAGCTGTGCATTAGCAGTAGTGATAAGGAAGGAGGTGACAGGAGAGTCCACCCATATCACCCCTCAGTCTGTTCTCACCCCACCCATATCACCCCCATACCTGTTCTCACCCGACTCATATCACCCCCTATCTGTTCTCAACCCTCCCATATCACCCCCATGCCTGTTCTCACCCAACTCATTTCACCCCCGTGTCTGTTCTCACCCCTCCCATATCACCCCCTGTCTGTTCTCACTCCATCTGCAGAAAATCAATGTCGTCCAGAAAGACTGTGCTTAAGCAAATGAAACTGATAATCCAAATGTCGCTGCCGAGGTAACTGAACTTCGTGATGTGGTTGAAAGTCTATCTGCAGATAGATACACTGCTGATGTCCATCCCAAAAGATCGTTAAAGGCACGGATCTTGGTTTAGAGCCAATGAGAGCCTCCATTGACACACTAAGATCACAGCATCATCTGCAAAGTCGAAATCAGTGAATCTTTCTTCACCAACAGATGCCCCACAGCTGCTGGACCCCATGACCCTGTCCAACAACAAGTCCATGCAAACACTGACCAGAGTAGAAGCAACAACACACCCCTGATGATCTGCAGGAGAGGTTCTGCCTCCACTCTGCATAGCACTCACAGTACCAGTGTACAGGCTGGTCATGACGTCCAGCAACTTCAATTAAATTTATTTTTATATAACGCTCTTCACAACAGAGTTGTCCCAGGGCGCTTTACATGGGTGTGTTGCGATAAATTGCCATATAAAAAACAGAGTAGAACAGAGAAAATTAATTACAAAGAAATGAAAGAAAGAAAGCCAGTTGGCAACGGAGGTGAGGAACCAAAAACTCCCAACTAGGGAGAAAAAAAACCTCTGGGGGTCCAATGTCAACTGGCTGCTTAACCCCCTGGGCATGCTAACATCACTGAAAAAGAAAGTGGGCTTGCTTGCTCAAAGTGAGAACCCATCCCCGTGCACCACCCAGACATGTGGGAAGGCAGATAGCATGGATGGTCAGAACATGCACTGACACACTAATGGACATGCTCAGTATGTGAATCATGGCATGTACAGTGGCACCAGCAGCTATAGTTACATTGCGTGATGTGTTAGACTGTGGGTAGGCTTAACTGAAGTCATAGGTCTTCAGTCAAGATTTAAAAACTGTGACCGATTCGGCATCCTGAACAAAGGCTGGCAAACTATTGAACAATATAGGGGCCCTGTAGCAGAATGCTTAATCGCCAACTGTCACTTTATTTATATGTGGCACAACAAGACCTGCATTCTGTGACCCAAGTGATGCGGCTTGTAAACTTGAAGTAATTATGTTATGTAGGCAGGTGCTAAACCTTTAAGTGCCTTATATTCAAGTAGGAGAACTTTGAAGTCAGTCCTAAACTTTGCAGGACGCCAGTGCAAGGAAGTGTGGAAGGAAGTGTTATGTGATCAAGCTTCCTGCTCCTGGAGACAGTTCAAGCTGCTGCATTTTGAATACGCTGCAAGGTATTTATTGTGTGGTGTGTGCTCCCAGATAACAGACCATTATTGTAGTCTAGCCTACTATATACAAAGGTAGGTATCAATTTCTTCTTCTCTTGAATATCTAGGAATCGTCGCAGTTTGGTGATGTTGCGTAGCTGTAGGAAGCACACCTTCGAGATTGCATCCACATGCAATTTAAATGAAAGGCTTGTATAAGAAAATATATATGTGGGTCAGATACCATTCGAATTAGCATCGCTTCAAACGCTGTAAAATCGTTTACTGTATAATTTTGAGTTAAATTTTTAACAGTGAACTAAAAATAGACACCAGGCCGCCTCCACGGCCAGAGCCACGCGGTTTCTGCACAAACTACATGTACAGGTATATCCCTCAGGTGAGGCTTCAACCAGAGGAATGGCATCAGTAGGTCTGAGCAAGGTTTCGGTTAAAAGACACAGGTCTGCATCATTGTCAAGCACCATGTCAAGGAGTGATTTGTTTCCTAATTAGTGAACGTTCAATAAAGAGCATTTCATTGTGAGATTATGTTGTAACTCATTTAATCTCATCAGTGGCACTGATCTCAAGTTATCCGCACAGGAGCCCCCAGTGAAATGTATCGGTCTAAGTCTCGGTCTAATAATAGCCACTATATTCTTTCTAGGCTCACTCAATTATGTTCCTAAATGGTAATTATATTTAGGGGATGCCGTGTTATGAAGCACCTGGGTCATGGCCAGACATGATCTAAATGTGGGAGAGTAAGCAGCCTTCTATTTATGATTGCAAGGCTGAGGCCTGGGTGGTGCTCTCAGTCAGGCAG
This sequence comes from Petrocephalus schoutedeni, assembly GCA_026780765.1. Classification (NCBI taxonomy): domain Eukaryota; kingdom Metazoa; phylum Chordata; class Actinopteri; order Osteoglossiformes; family Mormyridae; genus Petrocephalus; species Petrocephalus schoutedeni. The sequence goes on from JAODKL010000117.1 coordinate 45,927, forward strand.
GTAATTTATTTGCTATGTTTTGAGATAACATAAATGATCCCCTCCAATTAGGATAGAAACCGTCCCATTTATAAAAGCCAGGTCGTTCCCAAAAACACTTTATGAAAATTGACAAAGGCTGAATAGAAACTCTGCCAAATATTTGTATTTGCATTTGACGAGAACCCTCAGTGCCAGGATATGGTCGATGGTAGACAGCAAGTAATCACGGATCCTGTTAAGGATAACCCTAGCAAGGACCATACCCTGGAACAGAGAGCAGTGTTATCACTGTGGTTGCCACAATCTAGGCAATCACCCTTCCCTTTCCAGATAAGCACAAGTCCAGTTTTCCATGGAAATGGAAGCAAGGATGGCTTGCAATACCAGGGGGCCAGCCTTACCACCAGCCTGCAGAAGTTCACCCCGAATACGATAGGTCCCTACAGCCTTCCATACCCTCAGCTGTTTCACCACCTCTGCAACCTCAGTGGTCCCAGAGATGTCCAACATCCTAGCTGGAGGATCAGCTTTAAACAGCTGCTCAAAGTAACCAGTCCAGTGGGTCAAAGCTGTGGTGTCATTTGTAAAAACTGTTCCATCACCCACCCAGAGAGCAGAAAACAGTCCTGTCGGCTCCGTCGGGGCTGTGTGAAGCTTTTACGGTGGCTGGGAGTACCAATCCCGTCACTAACCCCCAAATTTTCTCCCTGTGAGCTGAAGGACTGCTTGTACGCTTGGATTCAATTTAATATCATACCCAGGACTAGCCTTCCCAAGGCAGAGAAATAAGCTCAACATTTCTCTAATCTGTGGTGTGTGTGTGTGCGTGTGTGTGTGTGTGTGGGGGGGGGGGGGGGGGGGTTATTACTGTATATATTACATTCAGCAGACTTTGTAGGGACCATTTTATGGTCCCCAGAAGGGGAAATTCAATTCATTGTTTGGGATTAGGGTTTTGTCCATAGACATGAACGGACAGTCCCCACAAAAACATGACCAAAAACGTGTGTGTGTGTGCGTGTGTGTGTGTGTCTGTGTGCGCATGCGCAGGTCAGAAATGAGCTAGACTTGTCTAGTATGAATTACTCAGTGAAAGTCAGGCTCTTCAAAAGAGTTCAAAAAAGTGTTGAAATCTGAATGAGACTCAGCAAAAATGCCAATATGCCATTTATGACAATGCCTTATCTCATTCAGCATTGTATTTTATAATCAAATGTAATATATGTATCAGGAGCTGGACTGCATAGTACTTTACCAGGCTTACATAGTACCAAGCTTTATTGAGATAATGTCTGTGACCTTCTGCTGGTTCTCATGTAAATCACTCTGGGTAAAAGCATCTGTTTACTGCAAACAAGCAAGTCGAAAAGGGCGGCATAAATGAACAAAATGGAAACTGGGAACACTGGGATGCTGTAAGCGTACCTGTCATAGTCACCATTGCAGAGAGCCCGCACCGCGATGGAGAACGGCTGCCACACCGGATTCAGTGTCGTCTTCACCACCTCCGTTTTGTGGCAAATGGTGAACCTGTATACAGAGAGTAAGGTCATGCATGCCCATGACCGTACTTGATGACGGCACTGACCACAGTCACATGGCCATAGTTATCTGGAACGTCTTTGTTATCAAAGAGAAGAATCACAGTCATATGAGGCTGCAGCACGATGCAGCATGATTACTATCATGGTCAAGTAATAGAGTCACAGTCACAGACACAATCAGGCCATGGGAGAGCCATCAGCATACGGCGCAGCACAAACCTGGACTTTCAGCTATAGAAGGCAATGGTGGACCAGACTCACAATCATTGAGCACTGCCATTAAACCATGCTGAGGATTATCTGATAAGGCACATGGAGCCTATTTATAGAAGTACAAGGCCAAGCCAGGAAATACAAATACCCTCTTTGGGCAATCGGACAAAATCAGCAGACCCAGAGTAAACCCACAAAACATGGGAGGCGCCACACACACAGAGCCGGGACAGCCTACAACTCTGGAAGTGTGAGGTTAGAGTGCCTCTGAGTCACACTGCGACCCAGCTGTCCTGGTAATACAGCATGAACACAGGCAAGAAGGCTTGAGCTAGAGCCACTGTTATGTTAAATGCAAGAACTACCTCTGTCTCCATAGGCAGAACTCTGAAAACAAGGTGGGGGCTGATGTTTTCTGAGGTTTGACATCTCAGCAGCGCGGTGTGAGGGGTGTGCAATATAGCAAGCAGGCAGTGACATATGGGCAGGGCTGGTGCCAGCGGTCAGCCTGCGGGCACTCTCACAGGGCACACAATCACAGGTCGCACAAGGTCACCGGCTGGTGCCCAACATGGCAGCTGTGATGACAGCGAGGGCCACGAGAGGCCACAGAGGCTTGGATACACAACAGTAATGCCCACAACCTGAGATGTATATTAAGGTGTGACGCATGTGTATTCTTGAGAAAGTTATGTGGTTGTTTTGGGAAAACTAGCCAAAAAAGTGAGTCACATGTGGCATGAGTGGCAAAATAATGATATTATATATAATATGTCTCCTGTGGGTGTACCTATGCCTTTGCGTGTCAGCCCCTGATGTGTGCACATCCTTCACGTGTCTCCTGCCTCCTTCACATCCTCACATCTCACTCTCACCACAGGCTGACTCACGTCCCATCCTCATTGCTCCTATAGAACACCATGAATGGATCCGACTTGCCGAAGAAGTCCTTCTTATCCAGCTTGTTGGCACAGAACTGCATGGTGGCGCAGTCCTGCAGAGAGGGGGGGTGGATGAGGGGTCAGAAACGGGACATAAAGTGCATTATCCCTTCAGCTTCCATACATGTAATCAACAGGGATAAAAAGCCAGACAGGCGCAGAGAGAAGTGGCAGTGCAGGCTTCAGGCAGGTCTGCGTGAATAACCTAGGGGCAGCCCAGAATCCCACGTATTGTCCTCTATGATATTCTTTTTTAAAGCGTAGTAAGATTGGATAGAAAGACTGTGCAAATTATGGACTGTCTTGCCTCTTAGTGACACAACAAGCTCCTAATAACTGTCACTGCTTGGACCATTTTAAAATGGCCTTTCTTTGTAAGAAAGTGACATTGGACTTCTTAAGAAAGGAGTCAGAATCGAACGACTCGCCCCTAGCTTTATAACAGCCTGAACTCCATGTACTTCTGATTTAATCACATGTAATCAAGTGGTGCTATATTAGGGAAATGCTGTCAAAGAAGTCTTGATGCTAATGGTTGCTCATGCCCCATACTGCAGTCTGCCACAGGCACTCTGCAAGCCACTCCTAACAGCAAAATGGCATAAAGCTGATATGCCTGCAGCAGCTCTTTTGGAGGAATACTTGCGGCTCCTGAGATCTCCGGAAGGAACCAATTTCACTTTCTGGAAGCTGGGAGAGAGTGAATACCTCCAAATACAAAGAAGAAGCTAACCCATACCTTACAGACTTAGGATCCCGCCTCTAAGTATGATGCTTTTTTGTCTACAGTGAGGGGACAGGGTCTATATTCGATGGCCTAGGACATTTGTAGCCACAATGTGAAGCCATTTCCAAGCCTTTTTGGAAGCCAGGTATCACCGTCAGCAATGCAGAGAACAGTGTGGTGTGCTTATGCTCCGTGTGATATGGCTCGGTCAGCCAGTGGTGTGAATAATGGTGCATTCCAGTTACCTTGGAGGTCGAAACATGGAACTGTAGATGCATGTCTTCCTTCTGCCTTGGAAGGAAGGATCGAAAAGAGCAAAGTGCAGTGTGGGGTGTGGACCAACATCTGTTGCTCCATATTAATATCACATATGTCAGAGAGGGATTCACTTCTGTTGCTACATACTCATATCACACAGGACAGACTGGGATTAACTTATGTTGCTCTGTTGCTCTATACCATTGTGTGATTGATTGTACAAATAGATTTAACATGAAATGGGAGCTATCGTTTTACAGACTGCCGAAAACTAATTGAGTAAATATCGGACATGGATCGCACACGAATATCGGATCAGCGCATCATTAGTAGTAACCCAACATGCTTCACTGGAGAAAGGGCAATGTCATGACTGAAGTATTCCCAAACTTTGACCGCATGCAAGCCTTTTCTGCCTCGTGTTTGTCCAGGGGCTCCGGAGCTCTGCTGGTAGACACAGTCATGTTGCCACATGCGCGGCGGGACGGGAAGTGAACATATGTTGCCACGTACGGCAAGCCCCAAGGGGACAAAGTACTTTCCCTTGCAATACGTTTAGCTTATCACGTAGCGCATTGCAGTTACAAAATATTTATGTGGTTTTAGACAATGTGTTGACACTAAAATTCCACGCTGACGAATTTTTATAATCAACGTCGTCAGTTATGTCGAATAATCGTCCCAGCCCTAAATCAAACCCTTGCACCTTGTGCTGAGTAACCCCACAATACATTCTCTAGTACTACACCCACCGTAATAACAAGCCAGCAATCTGTAACCATCCATATTCTACCACATCTCCATATCTGAAAATTAAGTGCTAGAGCGCACTTGAATTAAGTACATTTTCTTATTGTTATTCATAAACAGTAAATGTCCAGCACAGCACTATAAAATGCTTTCCAGCTTATTCGTTACTTACCACAACCGCTGTAAAAATGAGCACTGAGCAGACCTACAAGGCACCATGTATAAGAACTCATCATCAGCCCTTAAGGTGAATGTTAGCCAGCGATATGAACGAAGATGCTCTAATTAAATGACTTTTAAGTATTCTATCCCAGATGTGGTACAGGTTTCCCTTTTCTACTTATGATTAAAGTCTCATAGTTCACCCAGTGTGGCACGGTGGTGCTGTGGTCAGCATTGTTCCCTCACAACTCTGGGATCAGCATTGGAGTAACTGCCATGGCTCCATGTGTGTTTTTGCCTCTTCTCCCCTCCAGGTAATCCGGTTTCCCCCCACAGAACAAAATCAGGCTGTGGCTAATTGGAGTTACCAAATTGCCTGTATGCGTGAGTGTGCCCTGTAATGGGTTGGCGCCCAAACAAGCAGTTACAGAAAATGGATTGATAGGTTACCCACCAAAAAGTTGCCCCAACTATAGTGATTCATTGTCCTTAGAATGAGATTTGCTTTGTCACACCAGATCTTCTGCTTGTTCTGATCATATTCACAGAGACTTTCTGGACAACATCCATCTTCCATAACTGCTTACCCAGTAAGGGTCCCAAAAATGTTCCCATCCCAGGGTACAAACCAGAAGAGCTCCTAGAGGGTTACTGTAGAGATGACATAGGCTGTCATAGAGCAATACAGAGACACTTTCTCAGCTGGAGGAAACCCACACAAGCACAGTAAGAGCTAGAGGTGGGATCTGAATCCCAACCCCTGAGATGTGAACCACCAGCCTTGCCCTCTGGGCCTCAATGTCCCTATTTCAGGTACACTATCTGTGTTTGCAATACCATAAACAAGCATGTTTGCTGAAAAGTAAATGTATGTGTCATTGTGTGGAATCCTAGAACATGCACTAAATTTACTAAACATTAGGAATGTCTGTTCATTCCTTAAAATAAACTGACAAGGTGAAATCTGATGAAAGCTGGGCTTGACAGAGCTTGACAGAATCTTTAAATGGAATGCATCACCTCTCAAAGTCAACTGCACGAAGATGTCAGCGTGGGAGACTGAAGCCAGCAAACTGAGATTATTCTCTAGAGAAAAGGGGAGGTGCACCTGCAATATTAGGGAGGTGCACCTGAAGCTTTTTCACTAGAGGCACATGTCTGTTTGTACAGCATAAATAATGTTTAGTGGTTGCCTTTGTGGATATTCTGAGGCAGGTCAGTGAACCTAGCTTTCCCGCCACTCCCTGCAGGAGATGAGATCCACAATCCACATGGACCCCCGGTAAAGTCACTGGATTCTCCGTGATTCACCCTAGTGGCTTAAAATGCATGGACTCCGTGAGACCAACATTTGAGATGGGAGCAGTGTACGAACAGGAAATGGAGGGAGGAAAGTGGAAGGGGGTCTCATATTAAGGAAGCAATCAACACCTGCTGCTTTAATGTTAGAGGGAACAAAGCCATGGATAGCTGCAGGCCGACAATGACGAGGCATTCAGGCAATTAGACAGGCCGGGACAAGCAGCCACTGAATATTCAGCAAAACCTCCACGTGTCCTTGTGAGACAATGATGAAAGGCTGTCGACACCTTCGTGTGCAAAACACAGAGAGGGGCAACAAAGCAGCCGGGATGTCCGGCTTTGACGCGGCAGAGGGGCCACATCCGCAGGCCAGTTGCGGAGCAAGGACACATTTGTCATTGTAATGAGGAGGACAACAGCATGACACCCGGCAATGCAACACGGCGCCTGCAGACACATCCTGAGGCTCCAGCTAAGCAGCTCAGGCGGTAGGATCCTCCACCTCATGCTGACCTTTGAAGGATCTTGTCCAGTGCCATACAAAGAAACAGGTCATGATGATGGACCAAACCAACTATCAACATCAACACTCTTGTCAAATATCCAGATCTACTAGGGTGACTAAGGTACTAAGTTCAGAGAATCAAGTTTATGTCTATGATCAAAGAGACCCCATAACTACTAAGAGAGGCTTACCTGAGACATTTGGATCTCCAGGCAGATAATTACTAAATAGACCTTGCAGAAGTATAACTGCTTATGTTTATAAATCAAATTTTCACTGCATATTAAAAATGGAGAAAACAGAAGCAATGCTCTGGGAATTGTGGCTTTATGATTAGAAAGTGGATTTGTATGTTACTCGTTCTGCCTTTCGGACACATCCCAGTACTGCCAGTAATGTTGTCCTGCTCAATCCTCCGAATCCACCTGTCCAATAAATTTGTTATCTGTCCTAAAGAACACTTTGTTTTAGCTCAGCTTTTTAAACTGGCAGCCTTCAGGTCACATACAGTAGGCCTTTAGCGATACTCAAACTCTGCTGTGCTACCTGCTAGCCTGGCTTCCGCTTCTCACGGAAATGTCCTCAGGACACTTGGGCTGGTCAGCAGCAAAATATACCATGGGTAACTACCCCCCACCCCCCGTCACCTTTTGGTTGCCAGTCCAGCCCCCCTCAGCACCTCTCTCCGCCCCAGTGGGCAGCTAAGGCTCTATCTGGGGGAGACTATTACGGGACAACTGCCCCTAATGCACAGTTCCTGAGCCTCAGTGCTGCCTCTGACTAATGAGCACCCTTGATGCCCAACAGATTATAACCACATTCAAATAATCATAGTGGCTGCTTAGAAAACAGCCCAGAAAGCCCAGAGTCTCTGCCAGTTCAGCAGCCTATGTGTGTAAGCACATAAACATAAAAATATATAATATATTTATTTTCAATGCTCACATACAGTGAAAAAACACAACAAACTGACAGACTCCCTCAAAAAAACATTTTCGTACAAATTATGCAAATTTGCATGGGGAACAGGAAGGGCTTCTTCCACATGGACACACACACACAGTACACACACACACATATGTTTGTATTTATATCTTTATGGCGATGGTTCAATCATTTCTATGGGCAAAAGCCTAATCCCAACAATTACAACCTACCCAACTCTAATGTGCTCCTCTCAGCTTCAAAATAACGGGTCCCCACAATGTAATATATACATCACTAACACATACACACACACACAACCACACACACACACACAATACTCACTCTGCAGTTGTCCAGCTCTTCTGCTGTGAGAACGATGGTGCCACACTTCTTCCCAGGAATACCTCTGAAAAGCAAATCATCATATCACCAGAGTACATACTGTAAGAGCTTTTGATTATATCCTGCCAGATTTGTACAGCTGTTATCCACAGCTCTCTGTTGTCCAGCAGCTATAAGGCGACTGCTTGGAATGGGAAATGGTGCAATCAGTACAAGCAGAAACAGGCATGACCTTTGACTTATACAGTAACTCACCTCCACTGGTTCCATCTGCTGCAACAACCTACACGATGCTTCTGTTTATCCGAGCCTTGATGGCAACCCTAGATTCCAGCTAAGGTACATCCCAAATGAACTTCAATTTCAAGAGTATAGCCAAATCCATCAAATTCTTCCTCAGGGGAGTAAGCTTGTGGACAGTGATGCTAATGACAAAAAGCAGAGACAGCAAGCAGAGGAGCAGTGTTTGTGGATGCAAATGCTAATGAGATGGGTCGCAAGAAAAGTGCAACACAGATAAAAAGTTTGATGTAACTAACAGGTGTCGATAGACAGTGCATTGTTGTTGTTAAAGTGACTAACAGTGCATTGTTGTTGTTAAAGACCATGTTGTGTGTATGACATCACTGTCGTCTTTATGAGCTCTGGCACCTCAGAGTTTACAAACTAAGCACTGCCTATAAGGTACCAACAAACCGCTTATATGAAGGTGCAAAGTACCAGCATAGTGCACTGCTGGTCTTGCCAGTCAATTCTAAACATGAGTTCAGGTGTCTAATTAAGTGGCCCTAACAGAAACACCAGGGGAAAGAAATGGCTAGTAGACCCTCAAGGAGCAAACTACAGCACCCTCCTGAGCCTCAATCAGAATGGCGACAGAAATTTCGACACTAGAGCTCATCTCTGTTTCCTTAGGGATGCCTGAAAGACGAGACCAGTGCAGAGACAGAGACACCCATCCTGCTCCACGGCATAAGTCTGCTTTAACTAGGTCATCACTGTATAAATTTTCTCAGTATTGTCAAAAAGTGTCATTTGCAGCTACATTTTGCTACTTGGCACAATACATTTGTTCCAGATTTATTACTGATTTAGACAAGCACCCATCCAGGGTCTGCCCCTGTCCTGTGCCCTGTGTTACGGTGTATAGTCTCTCAACTCACTACAGCACTACACTGGATACATTTTCATCCAGTTTTTAAGATGATGGATTTCAAACTGACTTCACAGGTCAGTGCAAATAAATGAGCACATTTACATTTGACAATTTACAAAGAATAATGAAGAATATGAGCATTAAGGAAGAGTCTGAACACTTGCATGACCTGAGTGAGTACTCAGTGTTTCAGTAGCAGACTGGCTCCAGAATTACAGTGAAGAATTTCTCAGCTGGGAACAATAAGGTCCATCCATCCATCCATCCATCCATCTACCTGCTTAGTAACATGGTGTTTTCCTGATTCAGACTTGGGTGGTGGTGTTAGTGTGTGGTGCCTCGGCTCCATGCTTTAAAGATTTTGTGAAATGGCCAAGGTGCTGAGCATGTGCAGCTTCCCCACCTTCTTAAGAGACCCTGTCACCATAGATGATGCCAGTTCTTAAGGCCCATGGCTCCCAGGGTCTTTTTACTCAATAACATTTTACTCTGTGAGCGCACACTCAAAGGCCTGCAGCCCACCCCTCCCCCTGATATACATGCTCTCAGTAAACCAGGGAGGCAGGTAGAGCCATGGAAGGGATTCAGGCAAAGCCATGGCGGGGAGGCAGCAACAGTACGCTTCCTCAACCCCTGGCACGTTAGAGGCAGCTGATGAATAATTCAGCGACATGATTAAATTCTTGGATAGCTCTTCATTAACCTTCACAAGCACCACTGCAGCCATGCACCACGTCCTTTATTTACTTAGCCCACATTTCGCTGGAGAACCATCTCCTTCAGCTCCTCTTTTCAAGAACAGCTTTGCATCGGGACCCGTAGACCTGGGGTCTATGATGGCTCCTATCAGGTACTGTATACTTCACTGACAGCTCTGTGTCCAGCACTACTGGATAGTGTACTCCTCACTATGAGCCCCTAAAACCCAAAAGTTATGTTTCACTTTAACTACAGTCAACTACAGTGAACAATATAAGGGGAACATTGTCAGAGTTCAAAGCGCCACCTTTTTCTCATTGTCCTGCATCTCTAACTTTTAATGGAAATATCCATATACTGGATAAAATTTCACCCATTCACACAGATAACTAAAGCTACTCAGGTGACTACAGGAGCCAAATTGTAGAACATTGGAAGTTCAATCCTTAAATTCTGGATGAAATGTAGCCAGTTTTCCTGCTTTCTGTGCATGCATCTTGGTCCACAGCAAAAACAACAATATGCTACAATTCTTCTAAAATGCTGATACCATCCATCCTTCCAGGCTTGTGATGTATCTCTGCTAAAAGTTTTCTTTTTAACTTTTCATACTTCACTCCAAAGGAGTAGCATGCTCCATTTGAAACAATGATAAATGCATAAATTCGCACTTACATTGTCAGAAACCAAGGAGTAGCCATAATAAGTTTCAGTCTGCCTACCACATGGCCTGCGAAAGACAGGGGAGGGACACAGGCCCTCTATGATGACATGTCCCTAGAGGCCAGGCCTTGTTGAGGGTATATCTGGGGAAATTAGCCATAGCCTACCTGGAGGAAAGGCTTTCTGAGCAACAGGGTCACGGTCCACCTGACACCCAAACGAGCTGTTGCTCAATTTACTGTTATCTCATCCCTGTGTAGAAGAAGCAGGCAATCTGGAGTTCATCAGAGCCACTGTGGGTCTGCAGCTGATCAGGCAGGGACTGTCTCAGAGCCAAGCGGTGCACAGCATCCCAAAGGGCCTTCTCTGCAGCACATGGCACACAGACAGCTGCTTTACAATGCCTCTGAAGATTGGGCTGGGCAGCCAAACCGGAGGATGTGTAATTAAATCTAAAGTAAGCTGCAGCAGCCCCCTCCCACATACGGGAGCCGCCCCTTGTCCCTGTGGGTGGTGAGCGGAGCACAAGCAATCTAACTGCCTTACACAGAGCCTCAGAAAAAACAAACAATGAAAAATTGTAATGAGCGAGGAATAATTCTGCATACTGATCGTGGGGGAAAGCTAGAGAGAGAGAGAGCAAGGCAGATTTCTGTCCTTTGTAGCTCACAGCGCTCTGACAGTAGATTGCATGGGTGGTTCAGTTTTAAAATATGGATAAGCAAAGATGTATTTAGGGCAAAAAAAAAAAAACTCCTTCAAGTTTTGTGATGAAAGCAAATGTGATGCAAGTGACGTTCTCCTCAGAAGGACGTGGAGAGAGCTGCCATTCATCCAAAAAACATCAGTACACAACTTATAGGACCGGACCTCTGGGCCAGATGCTGCAAGCTGTAGCATAATTATAAGTGCTGCAGTTGGTCTAATAAACTCCTGGCAGTCAAAGTGTGCAAGTTGCTTTATGTGAAAATTATGCAAAAGTTGTGAAAAAGAAGGGGCATCTTCTGTCTCTGGAGGATGTGTCAGGAGACATCCCTGCTGGTGTTCATCTGTATTTATGTGTTTGGGCGTGTCTTGTTGTTTCTCAGTGACCATGAGTTCCATCTAAACCAGCATTTTTTTTGGTTGTCTTTTTTTTATTCTTGCATTTGTTCTAAAGAGAGTAATTAGTAAAATAAAGCTCAAGTCCAGACTGCCGACTTCCCCTGGTTTAAAACCTGGGGCAGGTTGGTGGTGTAATGGTTCGGGATGCAAAGTCGCTGGTTCAAGTTTCTGACCCGCAAGTACTGCTGAGGTACCCTTAGCAAGGTAACCAAGCACTGCTCCCCTGGTGCTCAAGCAGCTGCCCCCTGCTGTGTCATGATGTCACGTGGGTTAAATGCAGAGGACACATTTTATTTTTGTGTGCTGTGGTGTGTCAACAATGACAATGAATCATCTTTCTTTCATGTGGTTCTCCTGTTGAGCCAAGACTGTTTTCTCAAACTTCTGAAAACAAGTGTTCCTGGGCTTCACTCTCAATCTCCATTTTCACCCACAGCCTGTGAGGTTCCCCTCTACACACATGCGGAGCACGGAGGAGAACCGCCCGAATGCTGTGGAGGGTGATGCACCACAACCAGACAGGCTGACACGTGATAACCAGCCCAACACCATGACACTGACAAGCTCGAAGGCCTCTGAGGATCAACCACCAAAACCAGAACAGACTGGCTGAACAAGAGGTCATGACACAATGTCACTGCAAGTATAAATGTCCACTTAAACCCTTATGCTTTCTGCTGTCAACATGACTGTGTGAGTGCTGGCTTCACTGATTCCGAGCAAATGTTTGCCTTGTGGGGCCTGGGCTGGTGGCCGTGGTGGAACAAATCTATAGCTACAATCAAATGCAATATAAAAATCAACAGGAGCTCAAATGCCGTGAGCTTCAGGAAATCGACATTTTTTAATAAAATTTTATGCACACTGTCACATTACGGCCTTTTAAAGGTGTGGGTGCACACTGGTATTTCATTATTTTTTTGTAATGCCGATACCCAGATACCTAGAAAACTGCAGAAAAACCCACAGCCACCAAGTAGGGTTTGAATTTCGAAGAGGAGTCGGCCTTTGGAGATCAAAAGACGTGTCTAATTGTGTGGTTCTTCAAAATGCCATACGCAGCTTACCTGTATTCCTGCATTTCAACTGTATTATTGGTCTGCAGGATTTAGCTTGTTATTTTCTTGGTTTATCACAGCTGATCTCCTTAATAGTGTATTTATCCTCTGCACTGGAAAATCTAATAAATGTAAGAATATTGCCTGCATTTGCAGAAAAGGCACCCACCCACTGCTCACAAACCCCTGTGATAATCCCTGCCCAGGGGATGCTTACAAGGGATTAGTTCTATTACAAGGGATTAGGTTCAAATTGCATTGACTCACTGACAACTGACATCAGCCACCTCATGTGAACACATGACTGTGAAAGTAAACTGAAAATCCAAGTGTTTCGCGCCCTAGCCTAAATTTCTAGGGCATTGAAAATTTCAGCCTCATTCAGCTCCTTGAACATTATCAATTTCCTGCCGAATCTATTTAGATGTTAACATGGTGTTACTGTCCTCTTAGGTAGTCTACAGGTGAAGAGGCTACAGCTATGATCAAAAGTCTGAACTGAAGCTTTCTTCCCTGGTCCTTCTCCTATACAAAATTCCTGTGAAGTTTGAAAAAGATCCAGTAAATATGTTCCAATAAATAAGTTATCATGAGATAAGCGTCTACAGCTACCCTTCTCTTTGATACCATGATATGGCGCCGATTCGGTTTTGCTGCGACTTATCTCAAATTTTGATTTGCCTGCGAAGCTTAAAAAAGATCCAACAAATACTTCTGAGATATTTACTTCTGACATTTCACTGTGTGTTGTACTTTGTATAACTATGCATGTGACAATTAAAGAATCTTGATTCTTGAAGTGTCTGCAGCAGTGGTAGTGGACCAGACCCAAAATCACATGCATTCCCCACCTGGGAAAAACAATCATCTGTATACATTATGTTTGATTGTGGTTAACGTGTCTTAAGGAATCCAAAGACACAAACTTATTATTATTACACTGTTCTTCTTCACGCCATGCAACACCTACTAAACATCTCAATCTGCATCCAAACACAACCAGTCCATTAATTTTCTTAACCACAATAATACAGGCGGATATGGAAAAAACTGGAAAACACAAAAGACCAAGTGTCACTGTGCACTGCACAAACCATCCACATCAATGTCTGATGAGAAGATAGACATGTCTGCATTCTCAATGATCGTCAGCTTAATAAAAAAGTTGTAAAAAGCCATTTTACCAGGATCAAGAAAACTACAATCTAATGGGAGAAAACCACTCAGCAATGCTCTGCTGGAGATGCCAGAATAAAAAAACACTTTTTTGTGGCCATCGTTAACTTTCTAATGGGTCCACACAGCTGATAACCGGTCCCACCAGAAAGCCAAATAATGGTGACGTCAGAGTCAGCTTCATCAGGGCTCGCGACAGTATTCCACACCCCTCCTCCCATCCAAGGGGCTGGCCCCCTCCCCATGCGTTGGGGAGTGATTAGGACCTTAAACCGCGATGGCGGCATACAGCCTGGATAGTGACCTGGATCATGCCCTCTCACATGACCATCACGTGTTCACACACCAAACAAAGGGCTTATTTGTAGTCTCTCTCCCATGGACACTGAGACCATCCTGTCCTTATACTTGTACTTGCAATTATTGCACGCCCCCCACATATTTATCATTTTAATTCCTTCTGACTTGTTGCAAAGCAGCTTTTCCTTTTTTTCCTGTTAAGCCCATCTCAGCAATGTCATCAAATGAATGCATGTGCTTCACCCATCTCCAAGCCGCTAAGGTCTGTCTGCTGAGCGCAGGTGTACAAGCAGCAGACACATGGTGATATTGCAGTCTTTGTGGGGACACCCAGCTGACTCCCATTTTACTGTAATTATGGTCTGTATCATCAAAAGAAAGAGAAAGCATGATAACAAAAAAGAAGTATTTGGCTTTTTTTCCTTCTTTTAGAAGCAAAGGTATTTGTTTAAAAATGTGGGCTTTTTATATATTGACAATGTCTGTTTCACAAGATTTGTTAACATTGGGAGGACATCTACTGAAAATGTAAACTCATTAAATTTAAACGTATAAAAAACACCACAACCCTGTATTAAATACTGTAAGTGGTTCTGGAAGACTATATGATTTGACAGCACCAGTGGCCACACACAGACAGACAGACACTCACAGAAAACTGATACATATAGCTGGACATATATAGACACTCCCACCAGGGAAATACGGTCGGGAGGGGGGGGGGGCAGAAGGCACAGAATAGCTCATGTATTTTACGTATGTGTATAACAAATTTAGTCTTGCTGATCTGATTCAAAACTGCATCGAAAAAGCATGAGGTGAGGCAGCCAGTATCTTGGCAATACTGAAGGGGGAGTGCGTGAGCCCATAGGATAATTATCGCCTGTATGCTAGTTAAAAATCAGAAAATCAAGTACACTATAGCACTGTCTTTTTCATTATTTTTGTTCTGAGATGGCCAGTGCCTCACCTGCCATGAACCTCACCACACATCACTGACTCCCACACACCAGTACTTACATACAGAAACACATGTAATCCTACTGACATGGATGCAGATATGCAATGCTCAACACACAGATATACATAGACACTGACATGTTCAGGCATCTATACTCATACATACATAAACAAAGACATGTTCAGGTATGTACACTCATACATACATAGCCACTGACATGTTCCGGCATGTACACTCATACACACACTCATACATAGATAGACACTGACATGTTCAGGCATGTACACTCATACACACACTCATACATAGATATACACTGACATGTTCAGGCATGTACACTCATACACACTCATACATAGATATACACTGACATGTTCAGGCATGTACACTCATACACACTCATACATAGATAGACACTGACATGTTCAGGCATGTACACTCATACACACTCATACATAGATAGACACTGACATGTTCAGGAAGAAATTATCTCACTGGGTTGCCAAGGAAACTAATTTTCATATTTGTTATCACAGAGCAAGTGGAGAAGCATGCACAGGGAATCCCAAATCATCCCTTAAATACACACAGACACGGGCACAAGTCTGAGGCAGAGACTCTGATAAAAAAGACAGCTTTGGTGACGAAAGAGCCCATTAGACAGCCCTATTGCCTCACTACACGACACTCCCAAATACCATTAAGCTCACCAACATTCCACTCTACCGCTTCACCGATTCTAAAGAAGCACGCAATGGAAATGTTATTGGTCAGATATTCTCCAGCCCTCTACCTTCATTAAAATCTTTATGTTCAGGCAGCGGATTCAAAGCGGCCTGCAGTAGGACTCCAGCAGTTCCCTGCCTTAACAGGATTATCAGGCAGAGGTCGGAGAGAAGAACAAGTCCCACTGCCCTGTAGCTGTGCCAGAGCCATAATAACACTGCTATAATGTCTGCACCACAATGGACAGCAGCCTCACGAATCATGCAAATTAGAAACATCTAATGAGATCAAAGATCCTTCATGTGCATGACATGGACACTTTTGTTCCCGCTTGAAGCCGTAATAAACTTGAAATATTACGAAACAGCCAGGAGCTGCTGCCTTTATTGCAGCAAACAGAGGGTTAGCTGGCAAATGTCACAAGCAGCCAACATACCTGAGAGCATCTCTCGCATGCACACGTCGGCAAAAACCATTCTGCTCAGCCATCCAGTAATTACATCTGTGGATTTACACTCCCAAAGCTGTTAGGAATAAGGTTCGCAAGTGAGCATCTAACCATTTTTGGTGCAGTTCCCTTTTAGCTTAAAAACAAAGTGTCAGAGTCAATGTTTCAGCTCAATACAAAGCATTTTTAAATGTGCAGCATATATAGGTAAGCATGGCCTGCAATGGACTGGAATTCTGTCCTTGGTGCTCCCACTCTGTGATGCCTGGAATAGGCTGAAGGCCTCCCATCAGGAGCAGTACAAGGACAAGCAGTTGTAAGACAGACAGTCAGAGACAGACAGATTAGATGGATGGATGGATGGATGGATGGATGAACCCCAGGATCCAGGAGCAAGCCCAGATCTTTTACGCAACCACTTATCCTCACCTGATTATTTAAAACACCTGTTATCCGTTTCCTACACAAGCAGTTACTTAAATAAGCTGTGTCCAAATTCAGGTTGGCGGCGTTTGTCGAAGCTCGTTGTCAAATGGGACATTCTGGCATATGGATAATTTCCTACTTGTGTCGCCCGCTGTTCCCGCCCTTACCCTTTAATCACGGAGCGCCGCTCCTATCGCCTCACCGGGACACGCCCACTTTACCTTGCAATGAATCTTGGGATATGTTAGGCTGCAAGGGATCCATGGGGTGGATGCTACTCAGCAAGAGAAGGCCTTGTTGCACTGCTGTGACGCAGCCAGAGACTCACCAGGAAAATCAGTTACTTTGAGTTACTCTCCTGAGTGGCTTTTTTATGATTTTGCTCTATCTGATCTGAATTCACAACTTTGCCCTTTGGATTATAATTCTGCAACTCTCCTGCGCCAGTATGGTTTCTAATGTTTCACCTAAATATTGACCCTATGATTTGGATATGGTTTTCAGCAATTGAAGAAATAAAGCACTTGGATTCCTCACACAGTGCAAGTTAAACGCATCTCAAACTTTTGACACCATCATAACACTGGAATGAAAATGATCAACTTTCAGATCTGAGGCATTAATCATCAAACTAATTTCACCTTTGACACAAATAACCATTTCCCTCTTTGTTCACAGAAAAAGTCAATTCTGCTTATTGTAGGGACAGCTATTTTTAGCTACATGTATACCAGTATTGAATTATGCGAAGGTACCTTATATACATCTGCAATATTATTAATTCTTTTATTTTGAAAAGTTTCTAATTGAAAGAGTGTAAAACAATAAACTTAACACTGAAAATGTCATAAACCAAATAAAAAATGGTTAAAATAAAGTGACAAACTATGTAGCATGTAAGTACTACAGTAATCCACCTAATCCTGAGATATGGAGAAGATGTGGTTGAAACTTCTGATGGAGCCAAGTACAAATAAACTTTGTGGCCTAGTCAAAGAGAAGGTTTGCTGTGGAAAACTGGCTGCTCACAGAGTGGGGGCAGGACTTGGCTTTGAAACGGCATGATCATGAACATGATGCAATATGAATGCTGTGCAAACTCACATCCAGCACTGCACAGCCGACACTGGTGGATCCATGCAGGTGCGAAGACTTAAGACAAGGGAAACAAAAGGTGGCGAGACATCACTGACACAGTTACTGTGTATATTACTAAGGACATGGTTTCTGTGTACACTGTTGAGAAACTCAAAAGCCTTGTAAAAAATTGGATTCATCATACCCAGTCATAAATATGTTAACCAAGACAACTCTAAGTAAGCTTGAACAAGAGGGCCTTATGTCCGGGCTAAAGACAAGCTAACCAGGCACTTGATGGCTACACGGCAGAACACCGATGTCCTTGGGTACGTCAACAAACCACTGGCTCCTCTACGAGAGTTCACAGATGCCTAGTCAGGTGAAAAGGCTTATAAAAGCCATAAAAATAGTGATCCGGTCACAGCGCCGCCGTGGTATGGTGCAAACGGACATTAGGGTGACTCTCCACTGGCAGCTCCAAAACAAAAGGGGGTTTATTGGGGAAAAAGGAACAAGGGGACCTGCAAAATAAGCAGACCACAAGAGGTCGCAACAAAACAGTAGAAACAAGAAAACAAGACAAAACTAAGGAACAAGCAAAGACTGGGAATCAGATATACAGGGAACAGACCAAACATAGCGCACACAATGACTGACTACTGAACAAACCAAAGGTAAGCACTTTTAACATGAGACAATCAGCCAGTCATGGAGGGCACAGGACAACAAGCAACAGATGAAACAATTCAACATAAGCGCTAGGAAACAGTGACTAATAATAAACAGGACTATATAATTAACAAGACAAAAACCAGGAACACCACATTAGAATACGAAGAACAAAACTACATGTAGATACAAACTAAAAACAGGGAAGCAAAGAACTAATATACACTAAGAAAAACAAAAGCAATAAAGAAAGCAAAAGAAGAGAGGCTGGCCAAGCCCATGAAAAGGGGGATAACCAAGCCGCACACTCAGCTACACGGCAGTCTGGGGAGCAAGGGCAGCACGCTAGGGGCAAGTGACAGGGAGGAGGTCAGGATGGGCAGCAACATCTGCCGGCCAAACGTGGAAGCGACACAGAGGAAGGGTCGGTTTCAAGACTAGGTATGTTAGCAGCATCACTGTGAATTACATTAAGTAGCTGAGTTTGAAGCACTGTGGTACAATGAGCTAATATATACATAAGCAGAAGCCACAGTGCAGTTGGGTGAACCTCCAAAATCTAAGAAAACTTCTTCAGGAAGAACCAGATATGTGATTGAAGCACAGATACAGATATATCTGCAGACAGTCCATGCTAAAAGTGAAGATGGGTGTAGATTCATGAAATGAACTTTGCAAGTCTGTGCACATTGGTGGAGCCATATTTGAGCATATATATATATATATATATATATATATATACACACACATGTGTGAGGGTGCCCTGCATGCCCGTAGCTTCTGGGATAGGCTCCGGATCCCCCGCAACCCAGAAGGATAAGCGTTTTCAGAAAATGGATGTTTGTTAAAGACACAACTGCTAAAAATGTCTAATGTATTTCCAAAAATGACAGACCTATAGTAGATACTATGCTAATAACACAAGGAACATTATTAAATG
Source organism: Petrocephalus schoutedeni (assembly GCA_026780765.1). NCBI lineage: Eukaryota > Metazoa > Chordata > Actinopteri > Osteoglossiformes > Mormyridae > Petrocephalus > Petrocephalus schoutedeni. The sequence goes on from JAODKL010000117.1 coordinate 64,986, forward strand.
GAGATTTAATAAAGGAGATTTATTAAAGATAGAGATTTTTTCTTATCTTGATATATTTTAAAAAGTAAAGAGAAGTCATTTTGAATTAACAACTAACAAAGTAAAATGTTTTATACTGACATTTAATTTGATGCCACAGGGTCTGTCAAATAAAACGCATAAATTTACTATATTGACAAAAGCATTGGGACACCTGCCTGTTTACATGCATGAAATTTAATGACACCCCATTCTTAATACACAGGCTTTAATATGGAGTTGGCCCACCCTTTGCAGCTATAACAGCTTCAACTCATCTGGGAAGGCTTTGCACAAGGTTAAGGAGTGTGCTTATGGGAATTTTTGACACGCTTTACACCACTGCAAATTGCACTGCACTATTCTGAAGGCCCTATGAAGTTTGGAGGTCTGTAGCTATTGACTCTGCAGAAAGTTGGCAACTTCTGCACACTGTGCACCTCAACATATGCTGTCCCCTCAACTACAGCTGAGTTGCTGTTCCCAATTGCTTCCACTTTGTTATAATACCCCTAACAGTTGATCATGGAATATTTAGTAGCGAGGAAATTTCACAAACGGATTTATAGTACAGGTAGCATCCTATTACTGTACCACGCTGGAATTCACTGAGCTCTTGAGAGCAATCCATTCTTTCACTAATGTTTGTAGAAGCAGTCTGCATGCCCAAGTGCTCAATTTTATACACCTGTGGCCATGGAAGCGATTGGAACACCTGAATTCAATGATTTGGAGGGGTGTCCCAACACTTTTGGCAATATAGTACAGAGACATGGGTAATGACCTCAGTTCCTGCCTGACCCTGCCCTTGGTGACTTCTTCCTGTTTGACCAGCAGGCATCACTGGCCATTCCACCAAAGACCAGCCTCACCAGTATGTTTGTATTTTGTGCATTCTGTTACCCAGTGTTTGTTGCTTTCTATCTTTGTTTCTCTGTCTTGGTTTTGCCCTGCTTGTACTTTTGTTTCATGTTATTTTCCTAGTGTTGAACTCCTATGTTTAGTGAAGATTTCCTAGCTTATGGTGTTTAAGTTCCTTAGTTCTGTACTTGTTAGTGTTAGTTACTTCACCCGTGGCTTGTTGTCAGTGTCCGTTTGGATTCGTTAATTGTCTCATGTTTCCTCACCTGCCCCCTTATTAGCCTGGTTGCCAGTGTATTTAATTGTTAAAGGAACATAATCTGGAACATTCCTGCTTTGTTCTCTAGTCTGTCATTGCTTATGTTACTGCATGTTGGATTCTGCCCATTTACTTACTTCTGCTCCCTTTGTTGCCCAGTTCACTTAGTAGGTCTATGTATGGTCCTGTTAGTTCTCTCCTGTTAAGTTCTGAGCCTTGGTGGTCCTTTTTTTGTTTATCGTATTTTTCCCCAATGTATTTTGTTGGTTCAATAAATTCTTATCTCTCAGCTGCAAAGCGGATTGTCACCTTTTTCCCGCCTGCACCATGCCACACTATGACATGCATGACTTGAGTATTACGTGCTCCTCTGTCTGACCTGAATTGGACCTTCAGCCTTTCCCAAGACTTTCTTATCAGACAGACACATTGTGTTACATAATCTGATATCACCATTTCTCTGGGACAACCCCTCTACAGCTCAAAACAAGTCGCCTTGTGCTCACAGGAGCCAGCCAGTTCTGTGGGACTAAAGAGAAAATTGAGGATGGAACAGAATAAGCTGCTGTTCTTTATGCACTCAGCTGGAAGCAGACTGTGTTCACACTGAGTTGCTGAGCTGTGTGTCTGTGTGCTAAGTAAAAAGCATGCTGTGTTCACACTGAATTGCTAAGCTGTGTTTCTCCATGTGTTCAGTAGAAAGCAAGCTGTGTTCACACAGAGGTACTGAGCTGTGTGTCTCTGCGTGCATAGGAGAAAGCATGCTGTGTTCACACTGAGTTGCTAAGCTGTGTTTCTCCGTGTGCTCAGTAGAAAGCAAGCTGTGTTCACACAGAGGTACTGAGCTGTGTGTCTCTGCGTGCAAAGCAGAAAGCAGGCTGTGTTCACACTGAGATACTGAGCTGTGTAGGATGTACTTTCTAAGTGCCTAATGCAGGGCTGGTAGTATCCCTGTGCAGCACCGCAGTTCTTTGCCTTTTTCTTCATGCCAGATGAAAGGAGGCTTTGGTATCTCCAGCTGTCCAAAGCACCTGACCAGAGCTGCAGTATGAAGACATCACAAGGCCCAGCAGAAGTACTCACCCCAAGGGTTTCTCCAGACGGCTGCCAGCAGACCCCACGATCTCACCCAAGGTGCAGAAGGTCTGGCCCAGGAAGTCCTACGGGAGGCCGAAGCAGACAGACGGAGGTGGTGAGGGCGGATGGCAGCCACCTTACTGCACCGCACTTAAACAAAAGAATCAAGCGAGAGGTGGAGACCTACGTGGAGATCAGACGGCTTCCGGAGGTGGTTCAGGCAGCAGTGTTTTAGCATGACAGAACAAGATCACGAAACAGAAGAGCATAGGGACACAGACACAGAGAGGACAGCGTGGTGAAGACACCGGGAGGCATGAGCTCCCATGTGGCACAGCCGCCCGGGACACAAACGTGAAGATTATCAAGGAGAACATCAGTTCAGTCCACTGACAAGGCTGTCTCAGAAATATGAGAACATCCCCCCAGAATACAATTCAGTATTTAAGTATGCGTTACATTTATGGATGTGTTCAAAGCCCCACCCCCCCAGGCATTCTCATAAGTGTTAGTCTGAGTGGCAAGCAGAGCATTTAGACTGGAGCAAGATTTAATTTAGTTTCTGGGTCAGATGACACAGGTGCTTCCACCTATGGTTAGATAGGACGTATTCACAGCAACAAGCCTGGATTGTGACGAAAAGCATAGCCAGACTGCAACATGTAATGTAAAGGAGGCATGGACACACTTATGAGTGCCCAAAGGTGTATGGTCATCCAAAGGGGGCACATGTTTAAATAGGGCAGGAGACTGAGAAATATAATGTAAGCTTCTGGTGGGCTGTGATTAGTAGTATAACCAGCAGAGGCACCACATACTTTACCATAAAATCAGCTGGCATGCAGCATGCAGCGTGCACATTCATGTAAGAACAACACGCGAGCAGATTACGGTTTCTCACTCACATGTTTTGACAGATTGGAGCTTTTTGAATCAACATCATATCTGAAATTACATGGGAACAAAACAATGAACAGAAGTGGGTATTGGCGGGTGAGTCAAGCGACATGGAATCCGTCTTCGCACATCTGCCAGGCATACTCCAGCAGATGGGAAGATTGGCCAATTACAACCAGAAAATAGCACATTCTTCAGCGGCTGTGATTTACGTAATTAACCTGGCCCGTAAACTCAAAAAGAAGTCCACATTGGCACACTACTGACAAATGACTGTGAGACAGTTATGTGACACTGATCCAGGCATGATAATATAATGATCATTCTGTTTTTCTGCTAACTGGACAGTAGGTTCTTCTGTTGTCTGGGAAATGTTGTGAGAGCCCTGCTTCCGTCCTGTTTGCACTTGTACCTGGGCATTCACTGGAAGCTCAGCCTAGCTGACCTTATGCCTAGCTGACTCCTAGACTTTTTATGTTTGTAATGTGCTATTTGTCTAACTTGCACACCACTTTGGACAAAAGTAGCTACTAAATAATAGTAAATGTAAACATAAATGCCTCCTGAGATTCTGACAGTGGCATTTTCATTGACGGTTATGGTAACAGGTATGGATGAGACGGGCATGTCGTGTTACCTAGAGGCCTTTTTAGGTGAGGCTAACCCACTCTTTTGTTCATTTTGGAATGAAGTGCAGAGTGACCCTTGCCCTGCACATCAGTATGCACCGCACATCAGTATGGAAGTGGAAACGGTGAAGAAACTGGAATTTGGCAAACTCTATTCTCCATTCAATGAGAAACACCAGCATCAGAAATTGGAAAGACAGAGAGATTCAGTCAGGGTGCTGGGTAACGCCTGTCTAGTCCTCCCATTCTGGCAAGTGACCATTCAGAGCCCCAAACAGCTGCCTTACAGCAAAGGGTGAATACCAAGGCTGGAAGCTCACAGGCCTCACTCTACACTGGAAGGGAAAATGTACATCATGCTGACGCTTCAGCCATCCTCTAACCAGAGAGCCTGTGCAGAAGGAGATATGGTCTCTCCGAGGCTTCAAAGACCCGAAATAAAGTCGTCTCCCCTCCCCATCCCTCCACTCCAGCTACTCATCCACCCTCTGTAGCACTGATTTCCGTGAATGGGGCAAGACACACCAGCCTGTGTGCCCCCAGGGACAGTAACAGTGGGGAGTGTGGGAAAACATGGAAGGGATTGAAGATAATGTGCAGATGCGACAGAACAGATAGAGTGTTGCCTGATCTTAACTGAAGAAGGAGAAGATAGAGGAAGAAACAGAGCAGCTGAGAGTGAGCACAGAGATGGAGAAGGAGCAGTGCTTTGGAGCCAGGCGGTCTTCTCCAGGAAGCAAGGTCAGCAATCAAAACCACTTACAGGTCAAAGCGGAGGTTCTGTTTCTCCTCAAAGAAGTAATCGAGAATGTACTTCTGGACAAAGTCCGGGTTCAGCGTGTTGTCAATTACTTCTGTCCTTCCAAACTGGATCAGGTGCGAGGCGCGGAAAGAGGACGACAAGGAAGAGAGCGAGAAGAAAGTGCATAGTGAGAACGACAGAAGGAGGAGGAGAAAAATATAAGAAAGGAAAAGGTAGATAAAGAGCACATGCTGTCATACCCGCACGACGCGTACTGTGTTCGCATAACGACACCTTGGTCAGTGACAGCCAGCACATACCACGTGGTCCTATAAGATTATACTGGAGCTGAAAGCTGTCATGACTTAATAGCGTGATGCATTACTCACATGTTTGTAGTGATGCTAGTGTAATCACAGCGACTGCACTTCCAGTCATATAAAAGCACAGCACATTTATCTACAGTGTATAATGAACTGTGTTACTGCTTAATGTATTTCCTGTGCTGTACTTTTTATCGTTATTCAGGCTATGCCATATATGCTAGGTGTACTAGGCTATATCATCTAGGCAAGTGTGAGTACATTCTACAATGTTCTCACTAATAAAGTCGCCTAACGACACATTTCTCAGAACGCATCCCCGTCATGAAGCGACGAATGACTGTTCATGGCTAACTGCTACATCACTTTAGGCACAAGTAGCATCCCAGTTAACAAGACAGTATCAGACAGTTCACTATTCCCATTGCTGCTTTGTGCCTTGTATGTGCAATCTGACGACTGCTGAAAAGATCAGAAGTTTTTTTTTTTACATATATATTGATTCTTTACTGATCTCACCCAGGCTTTATGGAAATTGTCTTCTCATAACCACAAAGGGCAGCAACCTCAAGGGGCACCCCAGGAGATAAGGGCCTTGCTCAAGAGCCCACAAGCATGCCAAGGCTGGGCTTGAACCAGAGACCTGCCGATCACAGACACAGACCTTAAGCTGCTGAGCCACACTGTGTGATATGCAAAGACACGAAACCCAGTGTCAGAAAGGGAGGTAAGGTGCCTAAGCTCTCTCTGTGCCCATTCCCTCTGTCTGCCCCTCATTGACATATATATATCTGCAGTATGCGTTCTGTTCATTCTGACGCCTGACACACCAGCCCTGACCACTGCCACAGATCCTGACCATGGCATTTCTCACCCTCCATCGGCCCATCCTGTTTGCTCTGCTCTCCGCAGTCATTCTCAAATTCAAATTAGCATTAAGCTAGTAAATGCTACAAAGTGTAGCTTTTAAGTTGCCTTTTCCCTGTTTTCAGTAAATCTGTTATATTATGTTCTTTTGTTACATGTATATTATAGAAATGTTTATATTAAATATCTTGTATTATTGTCATGTACTTCCTTCAGCATCCTGAAACTCAGGAGTGTCTCAAAAGTATTATATTCAGTACAAAAAAAACTAACCACATGAGTAGCGTAGCAGAGGTGTTTGGGGCAGCCTGCCACATGTCTGGCTCATGCCCACCCCACAATTTTGTAGGTCAAAAGAAAAGCAGGTTGCAATGCTGAAACACCTGTGGTTGATGGTAATCTTCCTTTATCTAGTCTTTTTGATAATAAATTTCAAGTAATGGCAGATGTAAGCAGAATCAACAAGGCTGGTGAATGTGGTCCATACTCGGTACCAAGGCAGCTTTTCGTAGGTGTGAATTTTATCCTTATTAATGCTACAATGCTAATGATAGACAGACTCTACGTAAAACAACCTTATGTAAATCAGTTTTGATATTGGTCTTGGGCTGGGTGATAAAGCAGTATATTTATCGTGATTATTTCATATCAAATGGCATCGATAATCATCATGGTACAATTCAAGTCATCATTTCTTTACTTAAATGCTCCACTTTACTTAAAATGTCCTTAGAAGCTCCCTTAAACTGGTTCAGAACATGAAAAAGGTGACTAATTGAATTTACTGCAAACAGAAATCTAATTTTAACAAATCTCACGTATAATAATACACAAAGGGGTGTATCAGTGGGCTGCCGATTCTCCCATCTGACCGCTACGACCCACTTGCCGCATTTTTATGGGTCTGCTGGAAATCTATGAAATGTTAAACCAGGTTTATTAGCTCTCCCACGTCTCAAGCATATGTAACAAAAATCTGCTTGAAAACGAATTATATTGTCTGCAGAATAAGGGAAAAACTGGACAAAAAATTTCCATCCATCCATCCATTTTCCAACCCGCTTATCCTGTTCAGGGTCACGGGGGGTCCGGAGCCTATCCCGGAAGCAATGGGCACGAGGCAGGGAACAACCCAGGATGGGGGGCCAGCCCATCGCAGTACAAAAAATTTAATGGTTTAAATTTTTTTTTTTTTAAATATACAAGCCTAAAAACAAATAAATAAGAACCGTGAGATCTTACTCTGGTTTTAATATCTTGTTCAATGTATAGTGAGTGTATCTAAATGCGAGCCTTGAATTTGGCCATCAAAGCAAATTGCGAGTAATCTGTATCCTTACACCCCTAACAACTGGCAGGCAATGGTCTTGCATCCTGTCGTCTATCAAGTTGGACTGATTGCCTCCAAGGCCACTGGGCTGTCTCTCCTCAGCAAGGCTGCTGGGATCACAGCAGCACTCTGTGACAAAGACTGATTAGCCAGATGGTCAACAGCTAATAAAAAGGCCCAAATGAAGACAATTATGACTCAATTTACGGAAGTTATAAAACTGAGCACACTACGGTTAGAAGCTAGATTTTCAGCCATGTTAAAAATTACATCAGCATAGTATGGAAAATGAAGATTCCCAGTGTGGCACCAATGCTAACCAAATGCAATTTCAAGTAACAGCATTGGGGGGACTAGCTCACACACAGTTAAATGCCATATGCGAATTCATATAAATGCAATCATAATTGGTATAATAAATTATGCATATCTCATTACCTTGCAGATCAGCTTGTCTCACTTTCCCACTGTGCCAATATTTTTTTATTGCACACCAATAAAAAAAATGCTCTTTTAAGAGCCATGCGCTGAGGTGATTCAGGATTACATGCCAAGTGATGTTTCAGAGTTTATGGAAAGTGGAATGTTGGCATTCCACTTAGTCAGTTTAACAGAACTCATCACAGAGATAATGTCTGAAGACATGACGGCGTTTCCACCTTCACTGACAAGTGGGGGGTGGATTTTGGGGTTTGCACAATGTTGTGTGAACTTCACGCTACATTACCTTTTTACTATATGTCATTTTCTATTTTATATTTGCCTGGAAAAAAATGAAGAGTAGAAGCAATTCTTCAACAGATTCTCACAATTTCATGCCTGCTGCACACTAACCAATTTGGCCATGAATTCAGTTTTATTGATCTGAGAGCAAAGATTGTCCCCCATAATTGGAAAACTTCATCCTCCCTGGCTTTCTTAATTGTCTATCCAGTATGTGCTTTCAGCGTTTGCAATGAAAACATTTTTCTTACTATTAAATACCTGAAACTGAAAGAGCAATGCATTTCACAAAATGAGAGTAATGGTCCATAAAGGTATTCCGCCGTGAAAAGGTCCTAATCTAATTGATTCCAGAACATGTTCCAGGACACGATGGAAAGCTCTACTGTATGCAATGCACCAGGTATAAACCCAGCCTAGATATCCACACAAACAGGTGGCAAAGTAATGACAGAACATGGAGATGCTGGGAGACAGCCACTGCACGTGCTGTGACAGCCCTGTGCTGCCTGTCCCTGTAGCACTGTACACGCTGTTACACGGCCCTGTGCTGCCTGTCCCTTAGCACTCCACACGCTGTGAGACGGCCCTGTGCTGCCTGTCCCTGTAGCACTGCACACACTGTGACATTGCCATGTGCTGCCTGTCCCTGTAGCACTGCATACACTGTGACATTGCCATGTGCTGCCTGTCCCTGTAGCACTGTACACACTGAGTCACGGCCCTGTGCTACCTGTCCCTGTAGCACTGTACACGCTGTGACACGGCCCTGTGCTGCCTGTCCCTGTAGCACTGTACACACTGTGACATTGCCATGTGCTGCCTGTCCCTGTAGCACTGTACACACTGTGACACGGCCCTGTGCTACCTGTCCCTGTAGCACTGTAAACACTGTGACACGGCCCTGTGCTACCTGTCCCTGTAGCACTGTACACGCTGTGACACGGCCCTGTGCTGCCTGTCCCTGGAGCACTGTACACGCTGTGACATGGCCCGGTGCTGCCTGTCCCTGTAGCACTGTACACGCTCTGACACGGCCCTGTGCTGCCTGTCCCTGTAGCACTGTACACACTATGACACGGCCCTGTGCTGCCTGTCCCTGTAGCACTGTACACGCTGTGACACGGCCCTGTGCTGCCTGTTCCTGTAGCACTGTACACACTGTTACACAGCCCTGTGCTGCCTGTCCCTTTAGCACTGTACATGCTGTGACACGGCCCTGTGCTGCCTGTCCCTGTAGCACTGCCTCGGGATGCAAACATTCTGTGTTCTTGGGCATGCCTATATGGCCAATTAGCACTTCATCTGTACCCAGGGGATTCAGCTCCTGCCAGACTAAGGTTATCTGCAGCTCGTACTCAGCCAAGATGACAATTTAATATTATTCATGGACTTTTAATGCTGCTATTATTGGCTTGTTGGACAAGTCACTAGGGCAGTGTTCCCTATGGAAAGTCTCCAGTGAGAACTACCAGTGCGATAAGTAACGTGGGTGCTGAGATTGACGGTGATACTGCCAGTTACATGCCAAAGGACATGCAACTAACCAGACCTTCACACACGCTGATAAGCTGATAAGATAAGCTGATAAGAAAATTACAGAGAAAAAGAAAGAACAAGGTGCCAAATTTGTCAAACTGTGGCCAAAACATCTGATTCTAATGATAGCCTTTAAGCCAGTGATTAGTTATAAATTCAGACTGTCCATTTCAGCACTGAATGTCATCAACAAGAAGATGCTAAACAAGGGGTGCGTCTTGTCTTCTGAATTCATCTGAATTTTGAGTTCTGAAGCTAGAATAAAGATACATGGCCTACAGAGATGCTCAGCTGTCGTTATACTGCCCCTGGCTGTGCCCCTCCGCAGTTGCATGTAAATTGAAAGGGTGCAAACTTATGAATGTCCAGCAAAATCAAGAGTGACCTGTTTGGTAGTGAATCCAGTCATTGTCAGAATGACTTAGACCTGCTGCAACTGACTGATATGCAATGAGGTCCTCCCCCCTGTAAATATTCATGAACAAACTGGTCCCCTGCCAGATTTTTGCCAGCATTACGAGACATGCACTGTTCCCAAATGTACTTTGCACAGCCAGGGACTAGTGAACGAGGGAGTTGTGTGCGGCCTCTGTGTGTGATCGGAAGGTCACCGGTTCATGCCCCAGTCTTGAAAGAACAGTCAAATGTCTGTGGACTCTTCAGAAAGATCTTAGGGAGGTTTTTCAGGTAAGAACAGAACAAATAATACTAAAGCACCTTAATTGCAAGCAGAAGATCAGTGTGAAAAATGGTGAGCAGCAGAGATAAGGGCAACCCACAGACTCCAGTATAACATGGATTCAATATCCTAACTCACAAGCTTGGGTGGAGGTGGCAGTTTAAATCAAAAGAAAAGAAAAATCATCTCTTTGCAAAAACGAGGTGTGGAAGTGTGGGAGGAACTTACTCACATTGTAGCGAAAGCACAGCATTCAGATTTAAAGGTCGGCACCAGCGAAAATTCTCCCAATACATGTTTATGAAACGTGTAAGTGCATTTGGTGTCATACTTACTATGTTAGTGCCATGCATGTAGAGGTGTGTGTGTGTGTGTGTGTGTGTGTGTATGTGTTTACACACTTACCTCTTTCCACTGCTTAGTCTCTGCCTCCTGCGTGTACAGGACACAGACTGGAGACATCAAGGACAGGTTAGAGCAACTCAAAAGCATGTCAGGGAACGATAACAGATTCAGCAAGCAAAGCCCACAGACCCATCTGTTAGGAAACACTCAAACAAAAAATCCCAGTAACAACTACTTTACCACTACACTTAACATATTAAGCAATCAATTATACAGTATTAAATCGCATGCAGAGATATTGTGTAAGGTATTCATTAGCCTTTCCCCATAATTATAACAGTGATAAAAGGTTTGTCTGTGTAATTATAGGTAAGTCTATATTTTGAGATGTCCAGGACCTCCTGCAGATACCAAAGTCCCATATCTAAAATGCTGTAGTGTTTGCTTATAACCTCCGTGCATCCTCCCATGTACTGCATCCTCCCGTGTACTGCATCCTCCCATATACTGCATCCTCCCATATACTGCATCCTCCCATGTACTGCATCCTCCCATATACTGCATCCTCCCATGTACTGCATCCTCCCATATACTGCATCCTCCCATGTACTGCATC
>JAODKL010000117.1:84032-99563 GCA_026780765.1 Petrocephalus schoutedeni
CTTTGGACTGTGGGGGGAAACCGGAGTACCCGGAGGAAACCCCACAACGGCACGGGGAGAACATGCAAACTCCACATACATGGAAATGGGGCACGATTCGAACCCCGGTCCCAGAGGTGTGAGGCGGCAGTGCTAACCACCACACCACCTTGCCACCCCCTAATATCATATTACACTGGAAAATACAAAAGAATAGCAAATAAGCAAGAAAATAATCATAAAACTGTGCAAGGAAAGTATAAAAAATGAAGCTCATACTCATTCTTTGAAAAATCCTTCAGGACTGTAAAAATGATAAAATTACATAGAAAAGTGAGAACCTGTACCCAAAATGGACAAGTACAAACCCCTTTTGGTATTAAAATAGTACTGTTGGGATTTACAAAAGACAGTGAAACAGTAGCGGGGCAAAGGCACTTGCACGGTTCATTTTGCAACTGGTCATATTAGATAGGAGTTCCCTTTCAAAGTGCAAAATTTGGGGGAGGAGAGTTTTTAAATGAATCACACAATGTAATTTCCTAATAGCGTCAATATTTAACACCAAAAAAGCATATCTTATCATGTCTGCCCTTGGTAGATGGGTCAGTCATAATTTAAATGAACCAACTTTGTCTGTGTTCATAAATTTGCGCATTGTTAGCAGATCACTGCAGAACTGGCTCCCATCTGCGCTTTTCTTTTATTGTATCCTTACGCTAATTTGCCCTGCCTAGTAAATCTGGCCCCAGGTGTTCATCCATAACAAACATCAGAGGAAATTCAGCTTGTGGTAGAGTACCTGCAAATATTCTACAATTCTACTATATATAAGCAGATGAAGAAATGTCATTAATTACAACCTCTTCCACTAGCAGAAGCTCCCAGTTTATAATTCTTACCCTGGCACCCAAAAATAAAAATGCATAAAAAATTGACTCACGTGGGTCAGATTTGGAGAATGTGTCTTTGTCTAAAAGGTTCCTAAGGGAAGAAAGGAAAGCAGAAATCAGTGAATCATCAGCATTAACTGCAATGTCACCACAGTTCTTCCACAACTGTGTTTTACTTTAATACTCTGAATGGGGCTTCTGCAGCCGCTATGCGTTATGGGTATCTGGGTTCCTCCCTGGAGTGGGCCTCAGTACTTTCAGTCTGTTCTGTCTGTTTCTAGGATTCCATCTTAAATGAAGCTGTGTCTTTATATTTCCAACTGGCACACAGATTTCCACATTGTTTGTCCGATATGGAAACATTTGCCCCTGTTGTTGGCTTCACTTTACTTTGCTGCATTTTTATCATATCCTCAGTACTGTCAGTGGCCCTCATTTATCAAGCGTGCGTATGGCAGAAAAATGGGTGTACGGTCATTTCAATGCAAATTTCGGGATTTATCAATTTGGACGTGAGCGTAGGATACGCTGAAATCCCACGCCAGCTCTCAGGTGGTGTACACAGTTTTCTGTTAACGCGGACTCGTGCTGCAGCGGAGGAGAGTGTTGGAGAATTATTACATTGGGGTTGGACTAAAATGATGATAAGCAGATAATTATCAATGTTTCTGGTGAAATGTTTATTGCAGCTTATATTTGATTAATGAATTTTCTTTATCAATTCACGTAAGTGCAAGATTACAGACTGCAGTAATTATGAACGTTCGATACGCAAAGGTATGTTACTGCAGTTATGCCTGTGGCTACCATTATTTTATCATAATTTTATCATTATTTATCATTATTCTATTTCACCCTTTTATTTTACTTATTTTTTTCATTTTTTCTTATGGCTGTTGTCTTACTGTTCTTCGCATACTTTGGTGATTATGGTCATATACCACATGTGCATGTACTCAATAGGCAGATCAAAACAGTATTTAATTTATAGTTTTATTTCTACCTAAATGCATCATATTTCCAACTACAGTGATCTGAAAATTATGCAGAATTTTGCTGGTGTTGACCATTGACTGAGAGGTAAATTTGGAAGAAGTGGTGATTGGATGCATTCTTAATCAAAGCAATGCAAATGTATACACAGTTTAGTTCACATTAATAATATGGTGCATGCGTTTGAAAAGATGATATGGTATTGAGACAAGTCTGAACACAATTTTCACAGTGCTCAGGACACTGGATACCCATCCTCTTGGCACAGGACAGCAAACATTCTCCTGCCTTTGGCTTCTAAGGTGAATCTTCAGAACAATCACACAGACATGTGGATAATAATGGGAGTGACCACAGCATAAACATGGCCATGAATACCTTTCTAGGAGCCTTGCGTATGTATGCATTCACTACAACTTCCAAGGATCATTGCTAAAATGCAAATGTAGCTTAAGCACTGCTGCAGATTTATCATGCAGACTAATGTGTTGAATCAATGTCCCTAAATTGCTCTGTCATGGACTGACATTGTTGCTAAGGTGTCCCCCGCCTACTGCCCTGTGCTCCCTGGCCCAAGGCTCATCGTGACCCTGTGTTGGACAAAGAGTCTGTAAAAAATGAATGGATTTAAATGCTGCTGCTCTATCATTACTCCATATTTAAATCACAATGTAAGGTATTACATTCACTGATTATAAAGCTGTTTTTGTTTGAGTGATGCTGTTTCTGCCTACAAATTATGCAAAATTATGATATCATAGGTCTGGCATTATGAAAAATTACTATTATTCAAAGAAAGATATGCTGTAGTTTGCCAGTGTGCTGCCTTCAGCACATTAGTGGAGAGGGCAGTGCAGTGCAGGGCCATTATGTCTTCTGTGTGAATGTGTAATGTGTTTGTGGGAGTTCCAAAGCGCTGGGAAGAGATTATGGTGAGAAGCCAATGGAAAGACAAAACGATTTATCATGGCTCTCAGTGCTTCTTTTGGGAGTATTCCTAAAGCATTTCAAAAAAGCAGGTGTAAACTGTGATCCTGCCACAAATAAGTATTCAAAATTGTCTTCTGCAAAACAACATTACACTCTAGGAGCAAATCCTTGTGTCATTCTTTTGCTTAGAACAGCAAAAATCAACTTGTATTACATATGTAGAATACAAAGGGCTGAATCATTTTCAGAAATTATGCATCCAAAATAAAGTGAATACGTTGGTTTAATGTTTGTATATTTAGTCAGTTGTCCCTACAGGCAGGACTGGCTCTAGCAATAGACTGAACAGGCAGTTGCCTAGGGCCCAAAATTAACTGTGTTTTGAAGGAAGTAAAATGATCATCAATTTTTCTGGTAGGGGGTTTCTAAGTAAAGCTTTGCCTTGGACCAGCAAGACCAAATGGGTACAGCGGAGACCAGTCAGGTGTGTCTGAGACTAAATAAACCGAAAGGCATCCTTTCAGCTATTAGCATGGGTGTGTTCCGAGGTACCGGGTAAAACACAACAAAAAAAAAAAAACAAATTAGACATAACATTGCTCCTTGTGTTGTACTCTTTAAAAGAAATTTTTTTTTTTTAATTTTTCAGAGTTTTAGACAGATTGTATTCTCAGCCTGGGTTCTTTTGAACCAGTATCAGAAGGTATTCACTAATGTTTCTAAGCACTTATGTAAGTGGCTCTGGTTAAGGGCGTCAGCCTCATGCCATATATGTGAAAATAAAAAACAGGGAGAACCAATCAGGACAGCAGAGCCCAATCACCATGACTCTCCATCGACAGCTAATAGCCCCGCCCTTACTGACGCGCCAACAGATGCCTGTCCGTGTTTTTTGCTCTTGAAGAAACCGAAAAGATTATGTTACAAAAACACTGACTTCTCACTGATAATTTGCATGAAAAGGCATACATATATCATATTTTTATTTACACACACACTATGCTTGGTGCGCCCTTTGATGGCCCCCTCTGACGGCCCCCTGTGAATACGTGTGCCCTCTGACGGCCCCCTGTGACGGCCCCCTGTGAGTGCACAAGCCCTCTGACGGTCCCCTCTGACGGCCCCCTGTGAATGCGTGCGCCCTTTGACGGCTCTCTGTGATGGCCCCCTGAGAGTGCGCATGCCCTCTGACGGCCTTGTCTGATGGCCCCCTGAGAGTCCGCGAGCCCTCTGACGGCCCCCTGTGAGTGTGCATGCCCTCTGACAGCCCCCTGTGACGGCCCCCTGTGAGTGCGCGAGCCCTCTGACGGCCCCCTGTGAGTGTGCGTGCCCTATGATGGTCCCCTATGAGTACGTGTGCCCTCTGACGGCCCCCTGTGAGTGCCCTCTGATTCTGATGGTCCCCTGCATTCTGCCTTATGCTTCTTTAGATGGGTCCCAGGCTCACATCAAACTGTTCTGGATAAGTATAATAAAGCTAGACAGTAATCTTAAGGAAAGCAAATAAATGAAGGCCTTATTTTTATTATTCCTTATTTTGAATGCCCTTGCATGTCTGAAACAAAAAAGCCTATCGATAAAAGAAATGTGTCTGATACTGCTGTTTGTATTTGCTCAGGAGAAGATTTTTGAGAATGAATCTGCAGTAGATGATAGGCAGACACTGGCCTTGAGAAATACATGAAAAGGTCTCCATAAATAAAAAATGAAATTGCGCTAACAGGTCAGGACAATTCTCAAAGCAGAAGGAATATTGCTGTTACTGCTGGGTTTGGTGCATCTTATAATCAGCAACCAATCTGTGAATCTATACATCTGAAAAAAGAAACCTCAGACAAGGCCAGCATGGTAATGACTATAGCATTCTAACAAGCATGCACATCGGAAAATGCACAACAGCTCAACGTAAAACTCCAAACCAACTAATGACTGGCTGATTTTCAGAATGTTTTTCCTCCCACTTAGAATGTCTACAATCCCAGTACAAATAAAAAAAGAAATTCCTTCTCTTTCTGTGACATCAAAGTCCGTGACGAGTTTCAGAATTGGTATGTCATTCACTCATTCTCCTCTGCAAGGTGGGACATGACAGTGATTTGCAAAAGAACAGAGACCGATTGAAGTTATTCCCTTTCCAGGATAAAATACAATGTTGCACAGGAGGACACAGCTGCTTATCAAAGCACTCCCTGGCTCCACAGACGTATACAGAGCTCAAACCCTCAACTACTGCAGCAGTTCTGCTTCTTAAACTGCCATCACATAACAGTCTAACATCACTGTGGCATTCTCAGCTATCTAACGACGCACACTCAGGCCCAAACGCAAATGGCAGTTTATGAACAGTACTGCGGATGAGTACTTTCCCCCGCTGAGTCTAAGAACCAAGAACTAAGGGAGATTCTGGGATTTCACCCTTTTAGAGGTTCAGCCCACAGCTGGGTCACCACGTTTATCAGATAAAAGGGTTTGGAAGATACATTCTCAGGGATGGGGAGGAAATGCAGAAGGTGGCTTCAGCGCCGATGATCAGGGCATCTCCTGTCATGAGAACAAAACAACAAGCTTCTGCACATTAAGCTGTGTGTATATAAATGGTTAGCCATGTTGATATGCTAAATGCTCCATGATATTAATTCAGTGTATTCACTTTTAGATTACCCCTTTGATTTTTTCCAACAAATGTGGTTGCCAAGCACCAAAGTGGTGCTGTCTGTTCTGGAACTGCAACCACCAACCTGACAACTGCTTTTCACTGGAAATCAGAGATCAGCAATCCTGTTTTGGGATTGCTCAGGGTGAATGCAAAAGCTTCACAGCATCCTCCTCACCTTTGACTTACTGGTGTGCTAATGACTGGCGAGGCAAGTTGAGAAAGCCAGGCCAGGCAAGCAAGGGAGGGGCTTCAAACGGCTCCTTGTACACTTTCTGAGTAACCAGCTAACCAGGTACTTACCCCAGGTCCTCCTGATTTCAAGGATAATTTCTGAGAATCGAATGCTGCCTAAAAGCATTTTTATACAACTACTCCTAAGCTGAGATCAAGCATGGTGTTAATCGTTTCACAAAACCAATAGTGATTAACTAGAAATCATTGACAGCATTTTTTTCTCTTCACAGTTCTTACAGCAGTTTTTACGTCTTAAAGCTCGAACCTTTCAAATTGTTATTTCACTTGGTTATATAGAGAAATTTCACAAAGGACAGTGTTCAGAGCAAACTCCAATATATATCCAGCAGGAAAACAATATCTGTATTGTTTTCATTAATAACATAACTAATTAGCCATAGCACTGGAAAATGATTTTATCTTTTATCCTCTAATTTTGTGCAGTAATGTAATTAAATGTTCTCCAGTCACACATGACATATTTCATTAATGGTATTAAATAATCTGTAATTATCAGCGTAACAGTTTTGCAGCTGTGAGGCAGCCCTGCCTTGTTATCTTACCTTATTTTTGCCATGATGCCAGTCCCTTGATAGAGCAGGGGAGATTAGGCACACAATGGGTTTATAGTCAGTACTGCAGAAACTTGCAAGAGACGAAAAATGTCATGCTTCCAAGAAGATGAATTTAAGAATTATTCTGCTTCGAAACATCGCATTTTTCCATTTCACTCTTCTGTTCACTTTCACAAAAGAAGAACCACTTGCCATCACTATCTTGATTAAAATCAAATGAAGTGTTTGCGTAACATGTAACAGCCTGTGGCTCTAGGTCACATTCTACAGAGCTTGGTCTGCCTGCTTTACATGTTACCTAAATATGACTTGTCCCAGAAGTCCTTCTTTACAAACTACTACTGTACCTTCCTTCAGGCACAGTGATCCCAGGGGACCCCCTGTACACATTAGTGAATCTGTAATGGGTCCCCATCGCTACCTCTGGTTAACTCTGGTTTCACACTACCACTCTATCTTCAATAGTGTTCAAAGTTCAAGTCCAGTAAGTCCAGTAACTGAACTTTCATGGTTATCCAACAGCTTATCCATTTTCCCTAAATTCCTTTCCAGAGGGATGTACATTGTTGTGAAAAGTTCAGAAATTGCAATAAAAAAAAATACATAACGCTGAAGTGTGACAAAGAGCATGTTATGAGGGTTATTAATCCTTATAAGTGCATTAATTAGGAGATGGGGTGCTGTCATAAGCTATAATGAGAGAGGCTGAGATCATTCTACTTCCCTGTGTTCCCCAGTGCCTTCCGTGAAAGTTTAAATCCTTCCTAAGGCCTAGCAGACCTACTCAGGGTGTTTGGCGCAAAAAGGAGAAGTGAAATGTTCATGTTACTGCTTGTGATTGATGTTGCCCTACATCCATCCATTTTCTGAAACTGCTTATCCTTTTGGGACAAGGGGGGTCCAGAGCCCATCGCAGAAGCTACAAGCACGAGGCAGGGAACAACCCAGGATGGGGTGGGGCAGCTCATCGCAGGGCACACTCACACATCTATGGCCAATTTAGTACCTCCAATTAGCCTCAGCATGTTTCTGGACTGTGGAGGGGAAACCAGAGTACCCAAAGGAAACCCCACAACGACAACATGCAAACCCCACGCACATGGAACCTGGGCGGAGATTGGAACTCCTGTCCCAGAGGTGAGAGGTGACAGTGCTAACCATTGCACCACCACACCGGCCCATGATGCCGTTCATAGCAAACTAAACCCTCTAAACTGTGGCTGCCGACACCTCAGATAGCTCCATGCCATGCCACCCCCCCACCTTCCATACATCCCAACCTACAAACTGAGCCCCACTGCACAGACTCTTCACCCTGATGATAACCAGCACTCAAACACGCAAACATGCCAGTGAGCCACACCACTGTGCCCCACCCCCCCAAACATACACATAATTCCAGCGACTCATAGCAACCAGCACACACCCCTGCCTCCCACTCAGTGGAGTCTCCACCATTGCACACATGCATTCAATCACACACAGACACTCCTACAGGAATTATAGAGAATCTTAGCAATCACACCCAGCATGCTGGAAACATGACTGTGTTCCACTCACAAATAGAAATACAAGAGAATGTCACACACACGGAGCACAGAGAAAATAGAGCTGTGGGTACTTAACCTAATAGCATCCCCTGCTTCAAACTGTGCAATGCAAACCATTGCACTGCAGCCCAAACATTACACTCTTGCTGCAGCCAGTATACGGCACCATCTCTCCCACCGTCTACTTCACGCATTCCTAGCACCACCGCCATCCTGCAACAAGAGCAAACAGGGCACCTCATGGGAGCCGCCGCTGCTCTCCCCGTTTGCATGGTCTCATTTAGCCAGTGCTTCCTTGCAGATGTGCCAAATGATCATTTGGAGGCAGCCCACTGGAAACGATAGAGAAGGTACTGAACTGCCAGTATGCCCCTGCTGCTATGTGCGCTTTGCAAGGGAGGACCTGTTGCTCAAACATTTTCTCTCCTGGTCCTGTAGTTAAGCAAGCTCCTAAAGAAGAGAGGGCATTGAGAGAGACAGCTGACAGGATTAGGAAAAACAAGAAAGAGTGGCAGGTATGATGGCAGTTGTGCGCTGGGGTTTGGTAACATTCTGACACTCTGGGAGCTGCAGGTTCCTGTGTGAAGTCAGATCAGCCTGTTGTGAGGGAGAAAGCAACAGGCCTGACTCATACAGTAAGAGTACTGGCCAATGAGGGAGGGTACAACAGACAAGGTGAAGTTTGACCAATGATGCGATGATTGAAGGAGGGAATAACCAATAAAGGAGGGCGATGATCCCTGAGGAACTAATGGAGGAGGATCTTGATCGAAGAGGGGGGCTCTCACCAGTGCGGCTGGGCACGACCAATATCAGCCATCTCTAAAAATAGACAGGACCCCACTGTATCCTCCCTGCTAATTATGAGCCAACACGTATGTAGTTCTAGACCTATTAGCTTAAGCACCTCAGAATTTCCTGACACACATCAGGATGGCTCAGCCCCATGTATGTCCAGCCTGTTCCAGCAGCTTGATTATGGGGCTTGACACCGACGACCCAGGCTTTGCCGCCGTAGGGTGTCCTCAAGCGGTCCAGCTGAGCAGCTCTCGTTTCTTCCTCAGAACAGAGCCATTTTCCCAGAGCTTTGAAGTGCAGCATGGAGCTTCATACCTTTTGATCACAGCCCCCACCTCAAGACCCTTCTGCTTGCTGATTGGCAATCCCAAAGCTCAAAATCACAAGTGGCGCACAAGCAAATGTCTCGTTATTTTGTTTGTTATCAGCTAGGCAGATCAACTGAGATAGCTAATTATATATATATACTGTATATCAGTGTGTGTGCATGAATGCATGCATACATACATACTTGCATATACATAAACGGAACCTTATTTGCAAAGGCTGACTGGGCTTCATGCTGCATGAAGTAATTTGTCCAGTTTAGATCTTATTCCATTATGTGCATGATTTTGTGACTGGTCCTTATTAAGCTGAATGCACTAATGTGATTGGTCCACACTGAGCTCCTAGTTATAATAAATACTGTAGAACCACTGCTATGATAACTGCATCGCAATGTGCAAACAAGCACATCGCCTGTAGGGTATTGAGGAAAAATGACAGCTCTGCTCCACTTGGATTCCTGCTGAGCGAGGAGCGCCTCGGTGCCCCAGTAGCCGCTTCCCTCGGCCTGCATTGCATTGTCCATGAAGTGTCACACTGCCAGACGGGGCACGCTATGACAGGGGCAGCATGAGTGCCTGGATCAGGGGGTCTTAGGCTGCAGTTCAGGCTGCTGCACAAGAGGCAGCAGGGACAGCCACGGCTGTGTCAGTGGCTGTGTCAGTTAGCAGCAGCCACCACAGGCAGAGCTCAGTGGGCCGCGGCTTTGGCACCACAGGCAGAGCTCAGAGGGCCGCGGCTTTGGCACCACAGGCAGAGCTCAGAGGGCCGCGGCTTTGGCACCACAGGCAGAGCTCAGGGGGCCGCGGCTTTGGCACCACAGGCAGAGCTCAGAGGGCCGCGGCTTTGGCACCACAGGCAGAGCTCAGAGGGCTGCGGCTTTGGCACCACAGGCAGAGCTCAGAGGGCCGCGGCTTTGGCACCACAGGCAGAACTCAGTGGCCCGTGGCTTTGGCACCACAGGCAGAGCGACAGCAATAAAGCAGGCATGTAACAATCTATGTATCAATGAAACAGTGTGACAGTGCAGCACATGTATAGAGTGCATGCATGCAGTGTACGCACATGGATAAAGTGCGTGCATGCAGGGTACACACATATAGAGTGCAAACATGCAAGGTACACACATGGTGTATGACACGTGGCACGTGTGACAACAGCTGAGTGGTGCACAAATAGATCAAACTTGTGAAGAACGTGGACCTGTAAATCACTCTGATTTCCAAGACTGCTCCCACTGGCAGCACCAAGACCCAATCGCAGGAGATTTCCCTGATGCAGCAATAATTACCGATTAAACAGAGTCACTCTGCTTCCTGTATAATAGCTCAGAAATGCCACTCTCTCCAGGAGCAAAGAATCAGCTGATGAATCTCACTCACACAGAGGCACTGTTTGTGCTATCCACCTGACCAGTATCATCAATAGACCTCCTGGACAATCTATCAGCCTGGGTAAAGTGACCGACCATGTTACATACTCTCTGGGGAAAGAAGATGATAAGATGACATTCAAGAAAGAAATCCCCTTGTGTATGAAAACCCCAACACAAATTTCCGCTCCGGCAGAAAATGCCAGCGCACATGGAAAATGGAAGGAAGGGATAGACTGGGAAGGCACCAGTGCACTAGCAGAAGACGGCAACCTGCAGGAGGGACATGGCAACACACCAGGGCAATGATTATACACAGCAGGGACACAGCAGAATCACCAACATGCAAGACAAAAATATAGTTGCAAAAAGCAGAACTTCCTGGGAAATATCTAGACTAAAAGACAAACACATACACACACCCACACACAGGAAGGGGAAACAACCGAAACTGTGGGAAATCGCCAAAATGATGGGGTGGGGCTCCTGGCAGAAAGGGAGCCACCCACGTGAGGCTGCCGGCTTTCCTCGGCTTTCTGCTGCATAACGGGGGAATCCCAGGCTCTTTATGGCCTCATACGCATCCCCTGATGTTTTTAATCAGTGTACTCTGCGGTGACAAGACACCCACTGCAGATATGTGACGGAATGCCTGCGCACTTCATTCACAGCTCACCGGGCGGCACGGCCAGGCCCCCAGAAGCTGCATGACCCCACTTCCATGGATTCTACATTCTGGCCTCACTGGCTCCCAGTGAACAGACCTGATGGATTCTGCCCCTACTGAAAGGGCCAGGGAAGCAGATCTGTTGCCAGGAGCAATTGGACTTACACTACAGGACTGATGGAAGAAGGGACACTGCAGTCACTAACTAACTAACTAACTAACTACTGTATGACAGAAGCTTACACTCTCATCTATTTGCTGTTAAGCAGCCGACTTGATGATTTGCTGAACACTTCCAATCATAATTTCACTTCAATCCGCCCTCAGTCATAACAAACAGAGCCTGACTGCTCTGACTGCCTGCACTGCAGGTTACAGCCACCGGCTGCCCAGCTTCCACCGTCAGTTAGCTTGATCAACAAAAATATGTCGGTAGGAAACCACTACTAATCTACTAATCTGTAGTTAACAGCATGAAATGACATAAAGGTTGTAAAGTTTCTACAATATACTGTAAATCGGCAGCACAGATTTAACTCTACAATGTAATAATTGCCATTACTGTTTATATACTAGTTAATTTTAAACTTAGTAAACAGTTCTCATTTGCCCGAAATCAAGCCAGAAATGTTTCATTCTAAGGCTTCCCAGCAACACGGAAGTTAACAGAGTTTGGCACTATCTAGCCCGAAAAATCACTGAGAGTAGAAATCAGTGCCAATGCCCATATACATACACCTGAGAAAACCCGTGCTGCAGTTAGCACTGGCCTAAACTGCAGCGAAAAAGCTCGGAAGTGTTTAAACGACATTGACAGGAAAACGCAACTGCGGTATAACAATTTTTAGAAAGCATGAGAGAACTTTATGGGAAATCTTTGGGGGAAATAGAAAATAAATTACTTTAGTAAACAATCACAATGTCCCATAACCATAAAGCATTCCTGCCGAGAAATGTACGCTAGAAAGCGTACAATGCCTGGCGAGTCTGGAGCATAGATGCGACTTAGGGCAGCAGCATCTGGATCAGCGTAACAGGCTCACCTGCAGGAGACGGTGAGCTCCACTTTGGTGGCAGGGATGCTGCCCGTCACTGGGTCGAACTCGCACACCGAAGCCATGTCCTCCGATTTGTCCATGATGCCGCCGTACGTGCGCTGCCGGGACTAGGGGCCGCTCCGCGATTCGCACAGTCCTGCGCCGGTCGAGTCCCTCAGCCGGTAGTCTATCTGCAAACCTCCGAGTATCCGAGAGAGCCGCCGAGGGAGAGGAGAGAAGGTACGCCAGGCGTGCCTCCCATTAAAGTGCTTCTGTAGCCTAAAATAGTTTTAGGGAAGAAGGTGGTGATCCACGGCCGCTGTGTGAGTTACTAAGAAGAACCCGAGCGGTCTGATTCCGCACCGTCGGCTCCGCAAGTCGAGCCGCGTCCGCGCAGCGCAGAGCCTGGAGAGCAGGAGCCGCGAACCCCACCCCCTGTCTGCATTCTCCTACATGCGGCTCGCTGCTGCCCGTTATTGCGGCTGTCCGTGTTGATTATCTGTAGCTATTAATCAATTGCCAGAACTCATTTCCCTTGGCGAATGTTATTGTTTGCGTGGGGTGGAAAAAAAAAGATTAACAACTTCGACGGATCACGCAGAAGATAAAAACGTGGCTATTCCTGTGTGTAATTGTAGCATAGCAGTTTTCAAAACCTGAAAGAGCACAGACTTGGTTTTTGGCCTGAATTGATGCTTGTGTTTTTGGCAGATGATATTTTTCATGCCATTTATCAACATACTTAAGGGCAATAAATACCTCGAAATTGACATATTCCGTTTTTAGTGCTATTTGGAAGATCCCTTGAATCAGAACTCGTCGGAATGATCAGCCGGTGCCATTTTCAAGCCGGCATCATGTGTGTTGTTCCCCGGACCTGAGGCGGCATGGCGCGGAAGCGCGGAGCGGCCAGCGGCGTTTCCAGCTGCCGGCACCCGTTCAGGACCTGGACAGCTCACATGCGCTCACATGTGGCATCTTGCCTTCAGCACCGTGTACCCAACCTAAGGACAAAGCACAAGACTGTTACATATTCCCGACGTTTACCAATGTCTGATCCCCAAGATAAAGATCGAAAGCTTTGCTCAATCTGGAACTTCTGGACCAGAACCAAATTGCTTTTAGGCTACCATAATGGGACTAGGAACAACTGCGTGTGTGGAACTGGAAGTAGCCAACTAGGTATGTCCTCTGATAAATAATGTATGGCAGTGCCGATAACGCCATTAGCCTGATAAAGCAACACTTTCCTGACACTGAAGATACTGTCTTATCTACGGGGGGCGTCTCACGGATAGATTTATTTACTAAACCGATTCCTTGACAAATATTCGTCAATTCCGCATTCGTTGTTATAAATTCAGTCATCTTGGTCATGTAATTAAACTAAACACACTGCCAGCTGTCAGGGAAAACACGAAATGGAGTACCCGGGATTTGTGAACTTAATCTTGAATGTTCAGTAACAGCACAATCGTCGATTGATGATGCGCAGAAGTTTCGGGAATGTATAGCCGATATACAGGAATGGAATTTTCCTGAGATAACCAAATCGAATACAAGGTTTGCACAAGCTAAATTACTCGTGCGTTTGTGCAGGTAACATTAGTGGGGAAATAGTGGTAGAAGCGATCACATTGTTTTCTTGTTTAGTCCATGCGATGTTTGTACGCCTTTGCTCATGTTCTCAGTTTGCTTTGAACATTCCAAAGACTCTTTTCAAGCTTAATGTCACAGCCCTCGTTCATTTTTCTAGGGCACTAACAAGGGTCTTTTTAAACCCGCATACATTTCTCCATTGCATATGAGGCATATGAGTGCATTTTTTGCTTGTTTCTCTGGTAAACCATTATAGAACTGCTGCTTTTTTCCACATTAACCTGAACAGGACACTTGTTAAGCTGCTGTGCAGGCAGGACCATTGTTACCTTTATTAAAATTTAATTCGTTATCAGATATAGATAATTTAGTGAAATTGTTATAATGTAAGCATGAATCTTCAAAAACTGCTAATTGAACTGTTAGCAGTTTTATTAACCACAATTTAAAGGCATGTACTATTGAGGTTTGGCTCTAGCATATTGTTCTATTAACGTCCTGATGGTACCATCTTGGTTCATATCAGGCATAAAACAGCCTTAAAGCAAAATAGGCAACATGCCAGTAACAAATAATGAGGCCGCACTTTACAGCAGTCCCCTGGGGCACTAACATAAGAGCTGTATTCCACCACCTCCGTCTGTCAATCAAACCCAGGCAGAGGCAACTGCCTTGTATTCCTGCTCCAACACAGAGGCTTTCAGCTGTCTTTCATTATGTGTTTCCCTAATGTGGAGATATCAAAATGTGCATCCATACCTCTCCTGGCTCACCACCTCAGATGCTTTCAAGTGTCACCACAGTAAAGAATGAGTAACCCAGATTTAACTGCAGTGCCACTGAGAATCGAGTGCTGAGCGCAGTATTATGGTTGAGTTTCCCTGCCTACATCCATGGTTGTCTCTTTCTAGAACCAAAACTCACATTTTCTTGAATAGTTAAAATGATACTTCAAAACAGGAATATAAATACACAAGAGTATTTGAAATGCGGTAATATACACCTTGTACCACCATTGGTTTGTCCGATTGACAAGCATTTTAGTTGTTGGCATGGCACTTGTCCATGGACAGACGCCAAGCCAAAAAACTGTCCAGTAACATCATTAATACCCTTTTAATAACACATGCAAGTCAAAGACTACTTGCACCCATATAGCAATGCTGTAGTCACTAGGGATGCAAAGGTTCGCAACCTTCGCCATTCGGTACGTCCTGTTCGGTTCAATACACCCAGCTGAAGCGCAATCGGTACTCCCGACATTAAACTTTAATTTTTAAAATGTGGTCATTGTGCACGCATTCTGTACACTTGGAAATAATCAGGACTGCTTAGGACCAGGGGGATGTGTTTTCGCTGTAACTCTGTTCAGAGTGTCTCCACAACCAATCATAATTTCACTGAATTTCCCAGCGCTTTGAATGCTGGAGAAGTGAAGGGAAAGTAAACTTTTCCCGGTTGAATGAGCGTGGTGAGTGAATGCGAAACGGAGACAAAGAAATTTGAAAAGGGACCTTCATCTTCTAAATACGCTGTGTGGGAACATTTTGGCTTCAGTGTTGAGTATGGGGGGAGTTTCCACCGCAGCAGGTACCGTACTTTTGGCATCTCAATAAAGTACCAAAAGTTCGGTACTTCTTTTGTGCTGGTTTTCTACTGGCGTAAAACTGGTACCGGCGCTGAATAAAAGCACAACGTGAGGCGGGGCACTTTGTACTGAATTTGAAAAACGGCTCTAGTATACAGATGGACGATGTTGGATATTAAATTTAACATCGCAGGTTATGCACATGAAGTTCTTACATCGCTAGTGAGTTACATTAATGACATTACATTAATTTGAATATTATCCATCCATCCATCTTCCAACCCGCTTATCCTGTTCAGGGTCGCGGGGGGTCCGGAGCCTATCCCGGAAGCA
>JAODKL010000117.1:129461-139683 GCA_026780765.1 Petrocephalus schoutedeni
ATACAAAGTAAACAAAGACAGAGTCCTACCTTACTAGCAGAGAGGAAATCCAAATCAGAGCTTGAAGCACACTGAGTGCTTACTTAGCATTTATTTAACATCCACTTAAGCACATATGTTTCACTGGTATTTTATTTTGTAGCATTTTTTTTTTTTTATAAGTGAGACACTTAAAATGTCCTTTGAGCCCATGAGACGGGGGCCCGTTACTGCGGATGGGCATCACAGCAAGCGCCCTGGCAGAGTCACTCACCACCCAGCAGGCATTGCCCAGGTCTGCGATCTTCACCAGGATCTTCTCCGCGTTGCCCACTTCCAGAGGGTTGACCAGCAGCTGTCCAGCTGCCAGCTTGGCTGCGTCTATAAGGGAGGTGCAGTGAGAGCCGACCTTCCGGCTTCACTCCAGGTCACAGACGGAACAAAAGCAGGCCGCCCTGCCATCGGAGGTGGGGGGGGCCACACTCACCGCTCCGCAGGCCATCCGGCGGCCGCTCCCCCTCCCCCGGCAGCCCGTTCGCCTCCAAACGGCCGCTACCCTCACTGACTGTGCTGTGGCTGCAGCTGCCGTCAGAGCCCCGGCCGCCGTTAAAAGCCCGGCAGGCGGCGTGGGGGTGCCGGGGGCCGTCCTGCTCCTCAGCATCCATCTGCACCTCCTGGTAGGTGCTGGGGGCGTGGCCATTACAGTTAGTCTCCTCCGCATCATCTGCCGGCCAGCTCTCCGCCCTGTCCTCTGCGATGGACACAGTGAGGAGTCAGTCAGTCAGCTCAGGCCGTGCCTTCTCCCCGCACACAGAAGTCGCGTTCAGACCTTCCGCCGCCTCGCATGCGATGTCCTGCAGGGTGGCCTCTTTGAGGGGGGCGCAGGGGAGGTCCTCGGGGCTTTCGGGCTCCTCGTCCTCCTCCTCGTGAGCATCCCCCACCCCGCGCTCCAGCTCCTCCAGCTCCATCATGCGCTTCTCCAGCAGCTCCGCCCGCCGCTTCTGCTTCTTCTTCAGCTTCTTCTTCTTGTTCTTGGACATCTTCATGGCCTAGGGAGGATAGGAGGGGGGCAGAGAGGCGGGGCGGCAGGACAGAGGCAGAGCTCAGCTTGAGAAGGGCAGGAAACCAATAAAAAAAAAACACTCAACGGAAACCAGAAACGCAGCTTACCTGTTTGGGTGGGGGTGCCGTACTCACTGCGATGGAAAAACAGAGTGAGCAGAATGTGCAGAGCAGCAGGGATACAAAGGACAAGACTAACAACCAATACATGGTGCAGGCCGCCATCCTCTGTGAACCCATTTAGGACCTTTTTACATGCATAATTCTTTATTTAGCAAAGACTTTTGTCCAAAGGAATATACGAATGAGCAAACCTTGGGTCAGGGGGCATCCCTGGAGCAGTTGAGGTTAAGGGCCTTGCTCGAGGGCCGAAAGGTGATACGATCACTCTACTCTACACTCTGCGATCAATCCAGCACATTCAGCCGGACGTGAGCACAGATTCCTAAACCAGTGAACTACAGACCATCTATGGCCATATTCCTGCATCAAGCACCTTGTTACCTTTCAGTTCAATAAATGACAGTGTCTCCAACAACAGTCTAATAACACAGGTATCGCCATCACGACACCTAAGAGGTACAGAGTCGGTGTCAGGGAAAGGGGGGGGGGGGTACCTGCCGAGCCGGAAGGGGGCGGAGCTCCAGAACGCTGCCACTCTGTTGCCTCCGCTGCCAGCCTCCTGACATAGGGCTCGGTGACACTCATTAAGATGTTCTCTGGCTTGATGTCCGTATGGATGATCTTGCACTTTGAATGCAGATAGTCCAGGCCCTGGAGGACCTGCAAACCCAGCAAACCCAGAGTTCACCATCAACGTTACATGGCCTGATGTATGTCCCGTGAGGACTAGATGTGGGTAAGCCTGGAAGGTTATCAAGGGGATGCAGACAGCTTACATATAGTCACATCTGTGTTAACCTTCACAATAACAATACCTACTGCCATAGGGCTGGACGAAATGTTGATAGAATATCATACCGTGACTGTAAGCAGTTGTCATCAATTTGAATATTATGAGTATTATATATGTAGCTTAAAACCTGGTTCCTCAAACTATGGGCCACAGATAGTGCTTTTGTCACTGTGCCCCACGTCCTCTCCCTTAGTCAGCATTCTAGAGCAGGGGTGCTCAATATGTCGACCGCCATCGACGAGTAGACGGCAAAGGTTGTTGCATGATCTACCCGCACTTTCAAAGAGTTACATTTGGTGACCATAACAGTTACTTAGATACATTGGAAGAGAAGTAACAGAAGTATTATGAAGATCTCAGGGGTCACCATGCCGTAAACATCAATGTATTGCGAGCTAATGCAAAACTCCAGCAAGCAAAGTGACCCAGCTAGCCTTCCAATTTATATCTACTAAAAAAAGGGATATAAAAAATGAGTGGGGGAGCCAGATCAAGTAAGGAACCATAAATGTATTGGACTGTATTGTGCTGTAATGCAGTGATGCAAGGTTCGCCAACGTGTACTGTATATATAAAGTATACTCAGTGTATATCTATATATATATATATATATATATATATATGTATAAAAAAAAAACCCATTAAGCATTTTCAATGCTGGTAGATCATTCTGACCTGGTCATTTTAAAAGTCAGAAAAGTGTGGACACCCCTGCTCAATAATGTTAAGCGTCCCTGCCGGCAAAGCACTCCAGTCGAAGCACTCCTGCTAGGTCTTGTTTAATATTGTTCTTATATAGGCATAAGCCCTAATATTATTATTAGGATTAACAGGAGTAGTAACAGTATAATATTATTATTATTATTATTATTATTATTATCTATCCATCCAGGTGCTCGGGGGGTGGGAGGCAAGGGTTGGGGGCCTAGTCCTATGCAGGGCCTTCCAGCCCCAAAGCAGGACATGATTGGGCCCCAGGACAAAAAAAAATTTGGAAAATGCTGGCTTAAAACACTTGTTTTCTTGCATAATTAACAGTCATATTTAGAGACGCACCAGCAGCAATTTTCTTGGCGGATTCAAAATTCACATATGAATATCATGATATTGCTAAAATCTCTGAAAATATTGTTATTTTTCAGGGCATACCACCCAACCCTTGACTGCCCCATCCTTTAGCAGGCTCAGAGTTCCATTTTGTCCCGTGCAAAATTACCACTGGAATTATGGACCAAAAAACTGACAGAACACCCATATCACCCGACATCTACCACCTTCAGCAAAACAAGCCACCCGGAGAAGAGTTATAGGCATGAGAGATACTGAACACCTTAACAACTTGGCTCTCACTGTACTGTGCCTCTGATAAGTGTGTTATAATAAATCCTGATGAATATCTAAGTACTTAGCAGGCCATGGTAGGCCCTGCACAATAAACAGCTATATGTTCAATGAAAAAGAAGCCAAAGTACTGCTATCCAGTTTTTAAACCAAAGACGGGTAGGTATTTCTGCACTAGCACACAGAGGAAGTCACCTGTCGGATGATGGTCTTGACACAGGGCAGTGGTAGGCCCTGGTAGTTAGACTTGATGATCCACTTGAGAAGGTGGTGACCCAGAACCTCAAACACCATGCACACATCTCAGAAAACAACTATTAAGGGTAATCACAAAGTTATTCTTTGCATTAATGCCAGTTTCAACACTGGTATTTAACGTATCTTAGCTAAAACAGTCTCCTGCCTACCACAGAATGCTATCCTATATCACACAACAGAATTACAGCCTAGTAAGACACCGTGACCAGACCCATGTCCTATGCTGAAATATAACCCATCAAATCAGTTCACATCCTTAAAACCAGTACTATAAACTGAGTTCCCCAGATATGCACCAATCACTGTGAAATGCAGACTGGGGTCTGAAATACCAAGTTTCCACCTCGAAAAAAAACATTGGCTGGGGAAGGATACGAGTTCCATTGGTCCCAGAGATCTTAAAGTCATCCAGTAGCTGGACCACCTTCTCTCGGTTGGGATCATCGGGGTCTGTGTTCCTGACCTAGCAAAAATATAAAAAAAATTAAGGCAATTTCATGCAAAACCAGACAACAAACACTAGGCAGTTTAAATGGGCCAGTCACATATTGGTCTCATCACCATCTGCCCAGGGCCACAGGATCACAAAGTCGGGACTTACTGATCGCAGCAGCTTGATTTCATCCAGGGCTGTCTCTGTGTAGTGCTCAGCGCTCTTTACCACCTTCAAGGCTACAAATCGCTTCCCTCTGGAAAGGGTGCAAACACACTGCCTTAGACTAAAGCCCCTTTCAGATACATAATGCCACCTTTCTAGACATTATCCAAAAGGCTTGTATGTGTGAACAAAAATGCCCGAATCAGTTCTAATGGACATTAAGTGGACTTTACCCTGCTAGCTCCCCAGTACGAAAGTCCAGGTAATTTCTGATTGACTACTGATTGTGTGATTCTGATTGTGTGAGTGGAGCAGGGTGAATTACAGAGAATTCACCGCTAATACATGTTAATCAGGTTTCTATCTATGTGACTGGTGAGAAACAGAAGGACACAAACATTCTAGGGCGAAGAAGGGCCATACATGAAGACAACCTCAAATAACATGTCTAACTGGAGAGATGACAAGATTTGCAAACTCCTGTCAGTAGTCCTGCAAATAAAACACTGCAGTTTCTGCAGAGCACATTTTGCATCATGTTCCACCTTAAGCATTCTCTACCCAAGTGCCACACATGTCTAAACCAACCGGAGTATTTGTAGTAGGTGTGAACACATCTGACACAGACAATCCCCGGTTGTGTGCCACATGTGTGAAAGGGCAACTCTGGAAAATGTCTGGACATGATTCTCTAGACAATGTCCGTACTTCACGAGTGAAAACTTCTTAATAGAGACCCAGTCAGATGGAAGGATGAGAATAGGGCGGCTGACATCTTTCGGCCACTTACAGAATGTCCCAGCACAGCCACACGGTGGAAAAGTGGCCCCAGCCAAGCTTACGGATGACATGGTAGCGCCCATTGAACAGATCCCCAACCTTGACGTGATGATAGCCACCTATGCAGAGAAGTGGGTATGAGGGTTAAGACGAGGCTGACTGCTTCCACTGGACTTCAAAAGCAGTCATGGAACTACATCTAGAAGAGGTGAAAGTGGTTCTTAAAAAAAAGAAAAATGATGGTGAAATGGTCCATCACCCTTGCAGTAGTCATTGGGGTCCTCCTGTTCCTCATCATCAGAGCCCAGGATCTCTTCTTCTGGCTCTGGTGGAGGCGACTCCACAGGCTGGGTGGAACCCCTGGGCTGTGGGTCTGACCTGCAGGGAAATGAAGAGAGAGGAAGACCTCAGACCTTCAGAAGATATCATGCCATTCAAGGCAAGTACTGCATTCATGGTTATTCAGTGCCAGTAAAGGAATAGGACTTTTTTGAAGGGACCAACTAATTATGCTTTCTTATTACAGATCGATAGAGGCAAGTGCAGAATCGTTCACAGTGATATAAGGAAAGCAACAAGATTGCCCAACACCATGATGCTCTACCTCCATGCAATGCTTGTTAGGACCCGTTTCTTGTTTGGCCTTCTAAGGCAGCTGAAAATATTCTGAAAGTCCATTACTGCTCTTAGAATCAAAGCAAAACTGCATGAAATATTGGGGTGGGAGCTTCAATTTAAAATTTTAATATTTTTTAATATTATTTAAACTTAAAAACCTCTCCAAAACAAAACAGGCGATTTTACATCCATAACAATCAGGACAACATAAATCTTCAATCACCACTTCAATTAATTTAACACGTAACATAATAAGAGCAAAAAGTGAGTCAACAAACATGAACCAAAATCAGTAGGAAAAGCAATTAAAATGTAATTCTATGGCCATTTTGGACCCAGTTCTCATATGACTAATTATACAAGTGGCATGATAACCCATTAGAATTAAAAACAAAAGATGTAACAGATTTAAATAACTAACATTAGCCAAAAGATTAAACAGTTTTTTTTGGATTGTTACAGAAAAGCACAAGAAAACAGGAAAGAGGAAGAAAAAACCCAAGAGGTAAATATGGAGATAGCGGGGGAAAAATAAAATGGTCAAAGCTCAACGTCAAAGGGCGTTTTAACATTAAGCAATTCAGGACAATCCCATAGCAGCATATAAGAAAGGCTTTACAGTCACAGATTTAGGGTCGAGTGATGAGTGCGGTATTCTGGCAACATTCTACATAGGTTGCTTCCAAACGGATGTTACTATGGCTAGCCAGTTACGGAACAGAGCCAGAATACAAAAAGGTTATTCTCTCCCAGGTTCCCTTTCTATTGGACATATACAGAGAAAGACTTCAGCATGACCTCTGTAGACTTAATACCACTCCCAGGAGAGAGAGAGATGCAAAATACCACTACCCACTAGCCCCAGAATGCCACTCATCAGGGGCCCAACATTCCCTCACATTAGGAGTCAAAGTATTACTACACTCATAAACGAAGGCCCTTTACATTCATGTCCTGCCACCCCCCCGGGCTCCAGAATTCAATATATACCTAGACAGGGCAGGGACTAACTTCTGGTTCTTGCAAAAAAGACAGGGAAAAAATCTCTATCCTTGTCATTGAGCAGCCCTCCAGTGAAGGCAGTGGGTATTTTTGACCCATGAGCCAATCTATTTAAAGACCTTTAAAGACCAATGACACGTTTGACAGGCCAGACAGTTAGGTGGGGAGGAGGGAACATGCAAATTAAATATAGCACTTAGCCATCAACCATGTGGGTGAAATGTGGGAGACTCCACCACCACCTCACAGCAGCAGCATCACCCTCAGACAACTGGGGGAAAGCATCCAGAACTTAACGCTACAGGCAGTACTCCATGCATCTGTCTGACAGGAAATCACCATATTAAAGCCACTAATGTAACAAGAGAGGCTTCTGTAGCTCCTAGGCACAGAAGCACAAATACAAATAATCTGCAAATTCAAATAAAAATTAAAGGCCCTCAACACATCATCATCATCAACAACAACATGTGGCAGCGGAAGTGGCTACACCAGGGGTGCCCAACTCCAGTCCTGAGGGGCCAGAATCCAACAGTTTGCAATTTTCCCCGCTATACACTTGGTGATCCGCCGATTAAGATGTTAAGCAGGGAAATGTGCAGACTGTGTTGGCTTCTGCCCCCCAGGACTGGAGTTGGGCACCCCTGGGCTATACAACATTTGTAGGGAAGGCCGTCACAGTTACCCTTAAATCAAAGAGCACCTAACCGGGCACGAAACTCCGTCCAAAAGCGCGGAAATGTGGGGGACGGAAGGACGCCGCTCCGGGGCGGACTCACCGTTCAGCCGAACTTCAGCGGCAGCGTACCGAGAGCCGGCTTCCTAAAACAAGTCGGGGACCAGTAAGCAATCCTCTCCGCCACGGAGCACCGCGTGTATTCCTCTTAATAAGTCCGAACCATGCACTGCAATCTAACGCGAACGTCAGACCGGGTTCGGACATGGCTGGTACCGGAGCCGGGCCGCCGGCGCGATGTCCGGCCGCCCGACCTCCGCGGCCGCGGCCTAGCCGCTCCGGCACCCCGCGGCGTGCCTGCGCTCCGGCCGCCAGGCAGACGGCTCCGAAACACTTACTTTTTGCTGGGTTTCTTCGCCTTGCCGCGCTTCTTCCTCGCCTGGAGCGCTAGCACTGTCAATTAAGGAAGAGCCAGAAACAAACAAAACTTTAATTGGCACCCGCAGCCCGCTCGCGTTTTTCCTGAACTCAGTTTGTTTAAACTTCCGCTACGAACATAAATGACATTTCGTTCCCGAATCACATTCCTTACCTCCATCCATCTGTTCCATAGTTGCAGGATATTGCCGAGTTTATGAAACTAGCGTCTGCGATTATGATATACATGTGTTTATATAGTCTGACCAAATCAAAATCCACTATATAGCTTCAGGCACCACGTTGTCGAAACAGCACTAACTCCTGACCTGAAGGACATATACTTCATTTGCACATACATTTGCTATCAATACCGGGACGTCTCATTATAGACATTTCATGCACTTTTCTCGCACGCTGACTGACCACGAGCTTCCGATTTGGCTTTCCATGGCAGTCAACAATGTCTAATTTGTACAAAAAGCATACAACTACATATGCAGCTGGCTACCTACAGTGGCTTAAACTTACATCTATAAATTACAGCAAGAATAATTAGTTCTTATTGTGAAGCCCAACGATCGGATGATCAATATATATAATAAAAATTACCTTTCCTCTCCATGTTGGACCGGCTGTTCTCGTCTTGCGCATGCGCGAATCGGGAATCGTTCACAAACAACGCGACTCTTTGTCCACGCCTCGCTGCGCTATGGTTCCACCTCAACTCTACGGCAGATTTTAAATAGCTAATCGTATTCGCCTGTTAATGTGAACAAACTAAGAAAAATTAAACATTGTACAACTAAGTAAAGAAAGTAAAATTTATTTACATGCCTATTTTGAACAATCTGTACCTTAAAGTAGCATTTTTCGAACAACCGGTTTACTGCAAGTCGTGCACTGAAATTATTTTCGATTTTTTGCATTTTTATTTAAAATGTTTCCTTTTTTTGTTTTAGTATTTTTGAACAATTTATCATTTTATAAATGAGTACAACTATTCAAGGTGATTGGAGGAAAATAGATTTTTCCAGACATGGAATAAACGCCATGCTCCATCTAGTGGTTGTCTTTAGGAAAGTTTAGATAAACAAAGGCCTTGTAATGGCTAAGGTGAAAACCAGTAATATGACAATTAAACGTTTGATATGTAGTATACATATTATGACTTGACAGTTTCATAAATACCAAGCTGTGATTCAGTCTATTTTAAAGAAAAAAAGTAAATTATTCTCAGGATATTTTGTCACCTGAGGCCACCTTTGAGCTTGCTTTGATTTTATAGCATTAAAATACCCAGAGTAATAGAAGGGTTTGGGCTACAGACTGCTTAATGACTACAGGCCAGTAGCACTGACCCCTGTGGTGATGAAGTGCTTTGAGAACCACATCATGTCCTTCATTCCTTCCTCATTTGATCCGCACCAGTTTGCCTACAGAACTAATACTGTAGATCTATGGAGGATGCTGTGGCCACTGTTCTCCATGCTGTCCTGTCCCACCTAGAGCAGCAGGGGAACTACGCACGGCTGCTCTTCATCGACTTTAGCTCTACTTTTAATACCATTCTCCCTCACAGACGGGTGTCCAAACTGTTGGACATAGGACTTGATCCAAAGGCAGGCGGAGTGTCTGGACTCAAGGACTTCCTGAGCGGCTGCACACAGAGGGTTAGAGGGGGCCCCCACATCTCCACACCCATCAGCCTCAGCACCGACTCCCCACAGGGCTGTGTGCTGAGCCCCTTGCTCTATACCCTCTACACCAGGAGTGGGCAATCTTATCGGCAAAGGACCGGTGTGTGTGCAGGTTTTGCTGCAACTAATTAGAGGACTGATTGGCTGAAGAATTCTCATACCTGGGTTTTAACAGCTGACCTTAGGGTTATCCCGAAAACCTACATACACACCGGCCCTTTGCGGATAAAATTGCCCACCCCTGCTCTACACCCACGACTGCATTCTGGTTCACCGCAGTAACACCATGGTTAAATTCGCTGATCACACCACAGTAGTAGGGCTTATGTCTGGGGGGGATGAGTCCTCTTACAGGGATGAGGTGAAGGGCTGACAGCGTGTGGCAGGAACAACAACCTGCTCCTCAACACAGATAAGACCAAGGAGCTCATTGTGGACTTTAGGAAGACAGCGGACAACATCCAGCCACTCATCAATGGGGACTGTGTGGGGAAGGTCTCAGACTTCCACTTCTTGGGAGTCACCATCAGGGAAGACCTGACCTGGGGAACACACACTGCTAAGCTAGCGAAGAAGGCCCAAAAGAGACTCTACTTCCTGAGGGTTCTCAGGACGAACAACATCCCTGAGAAACTCCTGGTGTCCTATAGATGCACAGTAGAGAGCGTCCTGGCCTACTGTCTCTGTGCATGGTTCTCTAGCTGCACAGTAGAGGGCGTCCTGGCCTACTGTCTCTGTGCATGGTTCTCTAGCTGCACAGTAGAGGGCGTCCTGGCCTACTGGATGCAAATAACATTTTAAAGGATAGCCAACATGGATTTAGGAGAGGTAGATCCTGCTTAACGAATCTACTTGAGTTCTTTGAGGAAGCTACA
>JAODKL010000117.1:139783-159400 GCA_026780765.1 Petrocephalus schoutedeni
TATTAGTTAAGTTCTCCCCAAACGAGCTTGATGGGCCGAATGGCCTCCTCTCGTTTGTAAATTTCTTATGTTCTTACGGTCTCTGTGCATGGTTCTCTAGCTGCACAGTAGCACAGAGGATAGAGCTCCACTGGATTATACAGGCCGGCCAGCGGATAGTCGGCTGTCCTCTACCGTCCCTTTTAGAACTGCACAGCTCCCGGCGTCTCAGGAACATCAAAAGAATTCTTGGGGACCCATAACACCCTGGATATATACTGTTTGAATGCCTGCCTTCAGGCAGACGTTTCAGATCCTTAAAGACAAAAACTAACAGACTAAGAAGCAGTTCCTATCCTTCAGCCATCACCATGCGGAACACTGCTAAGGTGTAACCTGATCTAGTGCACCCTCATGCTCACAATTCCGTTTGACCATTGTTCAACTGATCAACTTACCTGCTGTTTTTTCATGTGCCGTAAGTGAAATGTGCAATGCTGGTCTGTTTTATTTATTGGATTGTTATATTGTTATAACTTGTCTATTGTTTTGATGTGACACTGGAGAACATGTACTTTTAAATTTCGTTGTGAAAACAATGACAAAGCATCTGAAATTGGAGATGTTCCATAATTCTTTAAATATCTTGCACAATTATCTGCATTTATGAATATGAGTTTTTGTTAATTGTTGCTGGAACTCCCTCTTCTTGCATAGTTCATCCAAAACTACACAAGAAAATTCATGGAGCAAGTCTAACACTTTTACATCTGAATACCATCTAACAATAGGTATACTGTTAAGGTACAAGCATAAAGCAGAAGGCCATGTAAAAGAAAACCATATAAAATAGCCTTTATTTTAAAGTGGTACTTACTGTTAATGTTCTCACAGCCCAGTGTGGTGGATGAATTCAGTACATAAAATAGTGGTCTTAAAATCTTTATAAGTAAAGCATATTCATCAACCAGAAAAACAAAATCAACAGTCTCAATACAATGCTTTGTGCCATGACGTCATAAATATTGTATTCTTCAGATATTGCAGGACATGAATGTCCAGTTCCATTAAGAACACCATTAAACACAAGCCACTCCATACAGGTAATGCTGATGAAATAATTAAAATAAAGTGTCATGAAGACAACAGCACAGAAGGCAGTAACTAGTATTTATGTACATTTTTGAGGAGTTTTATTTTATGAAACAAACTTGGGGTTCTTTGATGCTGTTCAGAGGACTCCGGCAGACTGTTCAAAATGAACAAAAACGGTTTCCAACAAGATCAACCTATCAATCAGCCAGGAATTAACCAGAACAATTTTACAATACTACACAGTCTTTGAAGGCATACTGGTTTTTGGCCTGATGATTCTGTTTTGTTATAAAAATACATGTACAAATTGGATTTTATTATGGTTGTTCGAGGAGATTGTACTGGATTGGACTTAATAGTTTGTTCCCAATCTCACTGAGCTGGTCAACCCTCCAGGTCAGTAACATTCCCATTCCGTTTCTTTTCTTATAAAAAAAAACCCTGAAGACTCAAAACAACTAAAATGGGGGAGGGGGGGGGGGACAAATGGGCAACATATGACATGAAAAGAGCAGGTACTGGTTGGTCTCATTGTGGGCCCTGCATGTACCTTGTCATGCATGGGAAGTCCTGTGCAGCCCAGTGTTGCAAAATTGTTTCGTACTTGAAACTGTGATAACTTCCTGAACCACGTCAACAAATTACTGAAGTTTTTGATGATAAATGAGGTGTTGTGGGTTTGAAATTCAGTGATCATCCAATTCCCAAATCCTGGGAATCATGGACTGACATTGTTTGAGAGAAAGAATGGGAATTTCTTATGGCAACTACAGATGTACCGACTTCAATTCATTCTTAAAATGTCAATTATGAGAGGACTAGACACTATTGATAATTAGCTGGACTGAGGACATCATTTACCCTTTTGATCTGCATCAATTTGCTACAAAAATAAGACATTTCCAAGTGAGACAGTTGTCCAAAATTTGAAAAATAACTGCTAACCAAATCTGGTTTTTTTTTCCACGCCATACCTCACTGTGCAATAACACACTTGCTTAAAAATACTGCAGACCAGAGACCCAACCAATACGTGGCCACGCCGCATGCAGGGAAACTCATGGAGAAAGTGCCTTAGGCTAAAGTCTGAGCCATTTGGCCACTGAACCTCAAACCTACAAGAGAACCCAGTGTCAGCATCTGTACTAAACAGTCTGTCCACCAGTACTACAAATCCACAAGGTGTGAGGGGGTAGGGAAATGGTGGGAACGCTCTCTCCCTCTCTCTCTCACATTTCCATCTCACAGTCTAAAGCCGGAGGCTTGAAGCTGATCGCCTCGTCGTAGGCGAGTCCTGGAAGAATGGGGAACAAAACGACGCAGCGAAACATCCTCAGTTATACTATTAAAAGAAGCCAACAGAACCGTAAAGAGCACATTCAAGTTATGGATGAAACAAGAATTCAGTTAAAACGTCGACTGTTACGTCTTCACACTTGCACATTATTTTTCCTATACATCATGTACTATACAGATGGTCCCCAAGTTACAATGGTTCAACTTATGATTTCTCGATCTTACGATGACCATGGCGATATGACAAAATTGTACAAATATGGCAGGCAAGCGTGGCAGCGTAC
Source organism: Petrocephalus schoutedeni (assembly GCA_026780765.1). NCBI lineage: Eukaryota > Metazoa > Chordata > Actinopteri > Osteoglossiformes > Mormyridae > Petrocephalus > Petrocephalus schoutedeni. The sequence goes on from JAODKL010000117.1 coordinate 142,438, forward strand.
GCGTCGCGACACATTGGGACGCTGCCTGGATGTACGCATCAGAGTACATTGTCTATTGTTGCGGTGTTAGAGTGCGTATTTTTTGTGCTTTTTTGGCGTTTCAAAGCCCGTCTCAACTTGCGGTATTTTCTAGTTACGATCGGGTCATCAGTACACATCTCCATCCTAAGTTGAGGCCTACCTGTATACTTAATACTGTACTACAACACTTAGCAGGACTTTGTAGTAAAAGGTACTTGGCTGGCTGGCTGGCACTCAAGGTGAACTCATTGTATTTGCTTGTCTCATAGAGCTCCCACCACTGACGCACGCGCGGCTTACTCACGTTTCCACTCCTCAATATCCAGCTCGCGGCTCTCAAAGCTCTGGTCATACGGTTCTGCCTCTGGCTCATCATCTGGGTCATGGTACTGGGAAAAGTAAGGGTGGGCCAGAGCCTCAGCCGCTGTGATCCGCTTGTCTGTGTCCAGGACGAGCATCTTCTCTAGCAGGTCCACGGCTAACATGTGAGAGAGCCAGGATTATGCTTCAGCTAAACAGTAACCCTGATGACTATCAAGACACAGCATGCAATATTTCCAGCATGGTGTCAGCTGTCACTGAATTCTGTAATGCACACTGTAATGCAATGCCTCCTTGTAGAACCCGCTTCCGCTTTTGACTCTGTTCCCTGAAGACACTTCTTACCCTGGGGGTTTGCTCCAATGAACACGTCAGCAAAGTTCCTCTTGGGCATCTGGGCCAGTGAGCTGATGTAGTTCCTGGCCTGTCCAAACAGCAAAATAAATGTGCATGCAGGCGGCTCAGGAGAAGCGACACAGGGGATCCCAGCAACACCAGGGGAGTCCAGACACCGTCTCCCCCCTAACCTGAGCGATCTTAACTCAATCAAAATAATGTTTCTGGAAGACAGGAACTCCTGGGTTACTGTCCATCATTGGGCCTGCTCATGACCGTAGTCTGAACTCCCAAAGTGACTTCTGCAGACAAATCCGACAATCTACATCAATGCTATGGAAGACGAGGTCTGTGTGCTTCTCATTTAAAGGCATTAATTATCAAGTATAAATAAATGAGCAAACTGCTTTGGGAGCTGCAGCCAGGCAGCATGCTAATCTGGGCTAGGAATAGCCCAGGGGGCAGACTAGGGCAGTGTTTCCCAACCCGGTCCTCGGGGAGTTTTTTGATTTTTTTCTTTACCCTTATTTCATTTCAGAACAGTTTTTGTTCAATAAAAACCAAATGATAAAGCTGTAATTTGAATAGAATTTAATTAACCAACAGTTTTCAAAGAAGGTGACGAAGTACCTGGAGCTCTAGGACCGCAGGTGTGGGCAAAGGCCAATTCATACTTCACTTTTCCGTGTGCACTTTCAGTTGTGGAAGTGACATAAAAATCGTTATCAGGGGTTGGCTGCGGTCAGTGTGCGCGTAGTCCAGATTTTTATATTGAAAAGAAACCTGGCACATCTGTGCACAGTCAACCGCACATGTGCAAGATGACCGATTAGGCATTTCCAGTAGGTGGAAGCACAGACTTTCACAGATCAGTGGTCAACAATGAAAGAGCAGAGGAAGAATAATGGTTGATGATGTAGTAGTTATGGTGAGCAGCTGTATGAGGAGGGTCTAATTTTTCATACTGTTCAGACATTATACCAAGGTGTACAGTATTTTAATAAGCACTGTTCTAGTATTTTGAAATCTTGGCCATAACATTCCCCAAGCGGGTAGGGGGTTGGGGGATCCCGGCTAATTTTGGCATGGGAATTTCAAAATACTGTGGGTGTGCTAGTGCCTCCGGTGGAATGAGTGCTGCATGCATGCACCAAACGGTAGCATGAACACTAGCTGTCACGCGCACGAGCATCCACAGCCCAAAAGTGTATGAAAGCATACTCAGAAAGGTGAACTGCCCTTTGCCCCCCCACCCCCATAAGTGTATAAATCACATTGCCTGATCGAGCTTCTCATGGTACCGAGGCGCCAGCGGTACCGCGACTCAGAAGCCTATTTTATTCTGGGGAACATACTCCAAAGAGGCGCTGGAGTGCTGATGTGGGGACAAGCAGCCGACATGGCAACCTGAAGCGGGCTGAAGGGGCAGGAGCAAACGTGTGGGTTGGGTGTGAGGGAAACGCTCACCTCGTGGCTGGGCATCCTGCTTATTAGCGAGGCGGGGGGCGTCCCCGTCAGCCGCATTATCTGCTGAAGCTGGTTTATATCTTTGCGGCACAGGTCAAGGCGTTATAGCACGGATTAGGCAAGCGGCAGAGCATCGCACAGGCATCCCTGCTCCCTGAGAAGCCCACCCTGGACCTTGTCCCTGGCCTGTGGCGGCTCCCGGGCCAATGGGGATTTAGTGCGTGAGAGGCTGGGGAGCAGGAAAGCTGAGTGGTGCGTGCAGAGTCAGCAGAGATAAACATGCGCTTGGAGAACGAGACAACACCCAGGCAGATAGAGGGCGGTGGGAGAAGCAAAGCACAGTATTCAGTCAACGCCACAGGCAGCTGTGAAACTAGTGTCAATTCAAACTGAAGGGCAGACCCCCTACCTCCCCCCCCGCTACAAAATTTCAGGGTTAAACACATAGTCATGCCCCTGTTGGTTCCGTGCCCGCAAACAGAAGGGTAAAGAAGACGACACCCAATGTGCAAAGAGCTGATTTTGGAGGTACCCGTCAGCTAAAGTGACTGACCTGCAGCATCCCAGGTCAGGGTGACTTTAAAAATAGGAGAGGCAAAGCGAGTGAAATCTTTGTGGCCTTGAGGACAGGCATAAAAACAGCTGCAACCATAGATCAAGATGGACAGGAAAAGCAGGTAAGCAAAATAAAAAGACAGGGCAAAAAAAAAAAAAAAAAAACCCACACTCACAGACTCTGAAGATATTTTCATCAAGAGCTCTGGCCCTGGGGTTCCAACAAGCAGCATAATTAGCTTCAACTGATCAATATCTATCAGGGCATCATAAAGGAAAACAGGGGAGGGGCTGACCTGTCAATCAAGGCTACTGAAGTGATCTATTGGCCAGATGGCCAAGCACAAAGACAAATCAGAAACCCAAAAAAAAAATCCTGGAAAAAGGGCCTCAACACTACTCAACGTTCAGTCACTTATGAAGTTACACTGAGGACATTCTGGGTGACCATTTACAGTCCCCACGTGAAATGTTTATATTAATAGTCCCCTGCATTCGTGTTCATTTAAAATAAAAAGTCTAACCCTAAAAATAAAACACCATGATGAGAGTTCCTGTGGGAATTTCAGCCACATCATTTAGCAAACCGCTTTTCATTGATTTTCATTGGTCCGATGGTGCGAGGCATCACAGAACTAGAGCAGGTGACATTAACGCTGGCATAGCTGACCTGCACCCAGCACAGGCTGATACTGTAAGGTGCTAACAAGACCTTGTTCTTATTCAGAGAGCAGCTGCAGCTTATGCAATGTGAGAAAGGGCTCCGGTGCTGCACACATGCATATTGCCCAGCTAACGTATCGTGGGGGTAACACAGATTGTCTCATAAGTACATATTGTAATTACAGCAAGATCCTTCCTGGAACTTGAACCAGCATCCTTGTGGGTCTCATGTCCTTAACTCCCTGTGTTATTATGCTGTCCCAATCCCCATCAAAGGCCTAGCATGCATGCAGGCACATGGCAAACGGCAAACGGCTCCTGTTATAAGAGAATATAACACACTGCGAAATACACTCGTATCACACTTGTGAAAGCAATTTATGAAAAGATTTGGGGATTACAAAATTTAAATCTACATAGTTAAAAAAAGAATGATAATTAAAGGATTAAAGGATACGGTCAGTCCCGGGAAATAAGGTCCGCCCCGTGAGCAGCTCAGCCATGATGCAGCCCACAGACCAGATGTCCACTGGAGAGGTATAAAGAGAAAAGGGAGACTCTCACAACTGCCAATCAGGATCCAGCTCCAGCCACAGCTCCGCCCCCATGAGCTGGGAATAGTGCAGCAGCAGCTTAGCAGAGGCACCCCATCACCTGTCATGTTGTAGTGCATCCAGTTCAGCATGATCTCTGGAGCACGGTACCACCGCGTCGCCACGTAGCCCGTCATCTCCTCGTCGCTGTGCCGCGCCAGGCCAAAGTCCAGGATCTGGAACAGACATGTTAAAGAGTGACCTCTGCTGGCAAGAACTTCAAAGTACAAGGCTACATGCCTGCTTTTTTTTATTGGATTATTCGTTATCTGAACTGCAGCATTCCATAAATAAATGCTGCAGAATGAGTCCCCCCCCCCTCGGTACTCTGTCTATTTTTGGAGTCATGATCTTCCAAAAAACAAGGAGAACATTGCTGGCCAAGGTTTCCACGGGCCCCACGGAGAGCGCCTACTTACTTTCAGCTCACAGTCCTCGTTTACAGCCAGGTTACTGGGCTTAAGGTCCTGGAGGGGGATACATGGGAACTTGAGAAAATGGCACGTGCAGACAGTGGTCACACAAGCCAATCAGAGCCAACTGCAATCAAAAACTGCTTTCTGGGTCATCAGTTATACGGAGGCCTGGCTTAAGTGCAGCCTTGATTAACAGTCAGGCCAAATTCACATGTAATAGTGCAGACTTTACAGACGAGAGCAGAAGAGTCAGAACATACTCTGTGGATGATGTCAGCCGAATGGATATACTGAAAAAGAAAACAGAAGTTCATTAGTAACCCAAGAATGCATGACAAAGCTCACACACTGGCCTATAATAGGCAGCACTGCTGAGAAAGGGCTCATGCACTCTGACCTTTAACCCCCGCAGGATTTGATAGATGAGGAACTGCACATGGTCGTCTGTGAGCTTCTGACACTTGACAATGTTGTTGAGGTCGGCACCCATGAGGTGAGTCACCAGGTACCTGCCAGTTAGATCAGACGAGCCCTGGATGAGATTAACGTCTCACTTATATAATAGCAAAGGAACAGGTTATGAGGTAAAAGGGTTATCAGGGTGGTGACCAGATGTGAGACAAACCAGGCAGTCTCCTACCTTCCCAATGTCCTTGGACAACCTGATGAAATGAGTTACGCCAATGTTCACCAGTGTTCCCGCAAGAATACACGCAAGCGGCTGTCGCTGTGGATGCTCCCCACCCCACCACCACCACATGGATCCCGTGGGGCACTTACACGTCATTAAACTCCTCCAAGCATGTCGCTGGCGAGAAAACGTCCAGGAGCCCAATCACCTGCGGGTAGTATCATTTCTAATTAGTCTTAAGAAACACAGCTGTCCTTCATTAACATAAATAGCATCTGGGCCAGAATGTGAAAACAATTTAAGAAAAAAAAACGCTAAGCCTCCTAACTGGAAACCAGTCTAACAACACTAAGCTCCCAACTTACAGCCGGGGTGGCCAATGTCATTAGCAAAGGGCCAGTGTGTATGCAGGTTTTCAGGATAACCTTTAGGTCAGCTGGTCAAAACCTGTTGTGAGGACTCTTCAGCCAATCAGTCTTCTAATTAGTAATCTCAGTAGGGAGTTGCAGTGACAACCCGCACACAACAGCCCTTCCTGGATAAGACTGGCCACCCCTGGCTTACAGGCATGCCCCTCAAATGGAGGTGCAGCTGGCACTCGGCCGGAAACTCACGTTTTCGTGTTTCATGTGTTTGAGAAGCCGCAGTTCACGGTAGGTTCTCTTGGCATGGATGATGGACTGGAACGGACGGGACAGCTTCTTCACTGCAACTTTCAGCCCAGACTTGCTGTCGTATGATGAGCTGGGGGGGAACAAGCATGCAGGTGGTGACAAGAACCATGATAAGGCCGCAGCTAAGCATTTACATTTACAGCATTTGGCATTTGGCAGCCGGTCCTGATAGCGTCCCAGAAGACTGAGAGGGCTGGGCGAGGAGGTAAGATGCCTAGAATCCGAAAAGCAAAGAAAACCTAAGAATTTTACAGGAACCGCTAGAGTACTGTGGCAAATGTCCCAAATGGACTGTGGCAAATGTCCCAAATGGACTGTGGCAAATGTCCCAAACGGTCTTCAAATGTTTTTATGTGTAAACTGACTTACAGATGAAAATGTTTGCTGAAACTGGCATAAACTGTTTGGACAGTGTACAGCACTCAAAGCCCAGCCAGTCTTGTGGCTGACAGTTGCAAGGCTTTCAGACTAAGATTTTTTTTTAACCTGATTGCATCTGGCTAGCCATTTGCTGTGTATTTATTTTAATATCTGACTTCTTGATAAGATTTGGAACCAGGGGAAGTTTAGACTTATTATGATTAACATAGAAAGGGCGCTGTGTATAACGCTAGCTGGTGTTATCCCTTGCCATCCAGTTTCCACATGGAGCAAATGTTGAAAACGCCTGTCCTATTTGCAAATAAGCCACAAGTCCGTACATGGTGCATGACTATCTCTAGCATGTTTGTGATATGATGTATTCTCCAGTACGCTTGTTTGTCTCTTTGGACAAAAGTGTCGATTTAATAAATAAATATAGCGACCAAACTAAATACGGAATGTGTGATTCATAGTGACTGGTTTAATTAAAATAGCAAACAAAAAAAAAACACCCAAAGTTAATTTCTGACGAGTATTATTAGCATACACAAATTGAACTACCCCAATCTTGCTTAAATGACTAGGGGAATTATTGGAACATTCACCGAACCACGTCTCAATATCGAAGAAATTGAATTGGGCCGAGTGAAGGAGTAAATTATTACTACTGCTACAGGTTTCCTGTGATAACGCAGTAAACCCAACGAATTATCCCAACACCCAACAGCACACCAGGGCTGCTGAAAACATTAGTATGTACCTTTTTGACAATCATGCTCTGCTATGCAGACGCCTTGGCCGCACCGTTAGCCGGCATTACGGATGCTGCGGGAATGCCAAGCAGCGCATTAATGTGAGCTGAACGGCGCTGTCAAAACTGGGGGGAAAGGGCCGTAAGGAAGTACGGGCGAGTGAAAAGCAGCAGGAATTAGGAGGATCGGTCCTGAGGGGGTTGCGGTTAAAATCCGCATTTTATGAAGGACGGGGAAAGGGGGTAATTAGCGGTCGGGGGCCTGTCTGGGCCGAGCAGAGGCGCGTCCGGCAGCGGCGCCTAATTCTGGCTCCGTGAGTCACCGGGGGGGGGGGGGGGGCGGCCCGACACTGCGGCTGCGGCGCCCGCGATGGGGAACGCGCCTATTACAGACACGGACCTCAAAGCTGCAAGGAAATAAATTGCTCCGTTTAAAATTTTCACATTTCAGGAATGCTTAACTATGCACCGAGCTCGACGCCTGCTTATGGTTCGATTCGGATCGGTTCCGATGTTCACACTTGGTCTTGACAAATCGGGCCGAGTGCGATGATCACACTGGGCTCGGCAGGCGGGTCCTTGGATAATAGCGGCAGGGAAGCGGGCGGCTGCGGCTCTCCGCGTCCTGCAAACGCGAGGTGCGAGCACCGTGCGGCCAGCATGCGGCTATCGGGGCTGGCAGCGCCGGAGCGGCGAGAGGCGTAGGGCACGGCGCGGAGCCAGCTGCCCGTGGGACACCGCGCTGGCTAAACCGGCTGCATCTTCATCTCGGCACCTTGCTACGCGTTAGCGACGACGGAAGGATATAGCGTCCAGGCAGTACTTCTGCAAGCACCTCGCCGCCTTCCCTGCACTAGAAAAATGGCAGCATTAAGCTCGCCGCGTCGCACGCCACGCCGTTCGTTTCCCAGTCGATGCACGTAGTAACAAAAGGTGCATCCATTTTCCGCGACCCGACCGCGTATCGGCGCCCGGGGAGATGGCACAGGCCTCGGAGCCGATCTGCGCTACCCCGGCCTCCCGTCGGCAGCAGGAAAACACGCCTTTGTCTGTGCAGAAAGGACCTTTAAAAATGCATGCTTTACCATACGGATCCATAGGCGCCGGATCCAACGGGAGTCAGGTTCTGGTAGCGCAGCGGTACCTCCCATATCGTCTTATTCAGTTCCTGTTTGTAGAAAGTCGGTCTCTCCTTGTGCGACATGTCTGCAGGACGGCCGCTGCAGCAGCAGAGACGCCAACTTGATTCCTTCCTCCTTTCGAGCGGGTTGGCGGAGCCCAGCTGCGCGAACTGGGGGCTGAAGTGACGTGACAGCTGAGAAACGAGGACGATCGCGGTGACCGGAAGGGGCCGAGAGACGGCTGCGAAGGCGGCGATGCTCCGGAGAGCGCAGGAGGGGAGGGGCGGCTGCAGGGGCAGGCCGGTGTTCTGCCGAGCTGTGCTGCCCGCTCCAATCATGCTACCGGAGCGCGATTCGGCAGCTATATCCATCGGAGAGTGCTACCTTACCGAAGGGAGCTGCCATATGGCTGCGCTCGCTCGCTCTGTCAACAGTTTTCTGGTGCGCATTCTCTCTTAAATTAACTTTACATATTAAAAACAGGAGTTGAGGTAATTTCTATATAGTCAACACGAATTAAAATTAAAATAACAGAGCAGCATAATTTCCCTTTTAAGTGAAAAATCCCGAAGTTGAAGCAATTGTCCAAAGTTTAAGATATAGCCCCAAGACAAGCACACGGCACTTCTGACTTGACGGAGACTGAACTTTGCTGAAACGGCGTTATTCTCGCTTTGGCGACTATAACGTAAATTAAGGTCCTGCGATACTTCTCAATAAGCCCATCATTGGAAATGTGTACAACAGAAACGCGAAATCCACAATGGAAATGGCTTTCAAACAGGGAGGCCGAGTTAAGAGGGATTGCTGTATAATTTTATTAGTTATTTTATATTATAGCATCTACAGGGTACAGGGTCGTTTACTTTTCGTGTGGGGTATAATGCAACCAACGTTAATAATGCGGTCAGGGTATAATGAACGTGCCCTTTCCCAGCTAACAGGGAACGTTCCCAGAAGATTCACTAACGTTCCCATTATGGTCCTAGAAGGTTCTTCTGCAACGTTATATAATTAACGTTCCTGTAACATTCCCAAAACGTCGCACAACAACAATAACCCAAAAAGAACGTCATGGGAACGTGATAAAAGAACGTTCATAAAACCAGGCTTCAAAACGTTCACACAACACAAATCACACATGCTAACAAAGCCAGTCATGACAAACTAATTGGGAACCTTCCAAGAACTTTTGCCAGTGCAACATGTTACCCAAGTGAAGAAGATGTATATAATACACTATATAGTCAATACACAATACTCCAGATATCCCAGTACCTGAGACTCCTCTGACCTTGTGTACGGAAGGAGAGAGACCTGCTCAAGGTGAGAGAATAAATAGCATTTATGGCATTTGGTAGATTAGATTTGCTTCAATATTGAAAAATAATTATGCCTTGGATATTACCATGTTTAACTGACTTCTTAAAATGCTAGTCCCTTGGATTTTCGTTCACACAATTTTCTAATTTTCAGTTAGTGTGGCAGCAGATATTGGTGCCACAGTGGGTGGTTCAGGACTGAACAATCTGAGTGAGTATTGTGGGGTTTTTTTGTTTTTTTTTTCTGCATTTTTAGCAGTATATGAGTATTGCATTCCCGCCCCTCAGTTTCTGCTAGTTTCTGCACGGTGGAGGGATGAATTGCAAATGTTTAACATGGAGATCCTCACTCTAAAATCTAATTATTATAATTAAGTAAAATCAGCAATGACACTGTCCATTTTCAAATTTCAGTAAATTCAGCACTAGATGGAGACAAGATGGAGCAGAGATTTGAGACGCTTCTTAGAGGTTTTTCTCCACCAACTGAAGTGGAACATGAAGATATTCTGCAGAAGGAGGATCGGTCCTGAGGTCCTGAATAATACAATGGCAAATGCTTATGAAAGTAATGCTGTTAAACAAACTGATGACCAATGCACCTTGTTAAATAGAGAGGTTGAAGCAACAATAAACACAACTAACAGTGACATTTTATTTTTTTCCCCACGACCATAAGCCATTTAAAATTCTTAGGCAGTATTATCGTTTGAAGATGCCAGAGGGTGGTGGAGGCTAGCATTTATGTCTGTGTAAGTCACGTTTCTACCACAGTGCCTAAGCATTAAATCAGTTAATTATTCCACCAGCAGAACATAGCAATCTTGTTCTATTACTGTTAAAAGGGCCTTGATCATGGGGGACGATATTCAGCATGGGCCACATCGCCCAAAAGGGGCATATTTTTTTCACTTAAAGAAAACCTTAATGCCTTCGTGAAAATGTCTCATTATTAGTTTAAAAATAATTTTCCGTTAACTTTGCTTTACCAACTTTCCGTTATTTTTCTCTTGATGTAAGGTCATTTTGGGCCATTTAGTGTGGTCTTTTTGCATTCTGACACTTTTATACATAATGGTAAAACATTTAATAGCAATTTCTATTATGATAATACAGTTAGATGAGAACAGTGAGCCAATGTGAAATGGTTACTCTGACAGTAGTGTGAAAAGTTTAAGCATTGTATGATACAAAATCTACAAAAAATATGCATTTCATAGGCTAGAAGCTGGCAAAGGCAAATCTTCACACAGCAGTGTTTAGTAAATTTTCACATTGAGAATTTTATTCACAAGCTACACAGTACAGAAAAAATATTTTCTACACAAGAAGGCAATAAAGACTGGCCTGGTCCCCCATCTTCACAGAAAAACTGAAGGCTTTAGCATTCACTCTCAGAAAATAATGGAAACAAGCATCCAGAGGCTCTGGTTAAGGCAACTTGGTGATCTGCACAGTTAGCCTAACTAACAGCTATCATTTGCATTTGGCATGAAGGAGGTGCTGTCAAATTAAGATATGGCACAGTTAAAAGGAAATGACTACTGTTATTTCCAAGGTCTGCCTGAACTGCCTTGTTTGTTAAATCACTGTCTTCTAAAATGGGAACAACTGCAATGGCAAAAACAACTGTTAATTTTCAACATTTTATATAGATATAACCCTTTTTAAAATCAGGCTGGAGTAGCTTTACTTTTCAGCTGAACCAACCACATGACCAAGGCAGAGTAATGCTGAACAAACAGGACACTTTGCTGTATGAGTATGAGCTTCAGCTAACCCTCAGCCTCCATGACTAAAGGTTTGGCCAGCAGTGTGAATACTAGCATGATACCAGCATGATGATTGCTGTTGCACCTGTATTTTAACTTTAACCAGAAAATCTGACACATTATAACAGATTGGTGTAAATGTATAAAGAATAGCTAGCTTTGAGGGATACTCTTTCAGAACACGATTTCAACCACACCTCAAACAATTGAAAATCAAACAAAACTTCACGCATCTCATGGGAACAATGTATTGTATAAATAAAAGAAATATAATTTCTGACACATTCAATTCAAATTTATTTTCCCTATTCGAGGTAATAAATAAACATGATGGATGGCTCCTGGCACATTTCTGGATGAAGGGTAGACTACACAGCTATGGGTATGTTGTATATTAATGTATTGTTATAGTATAAAACAGACAAAATGTAATCTGCTTTGAAAAATACGACCAGAAAAAAAGATTAACAAAAACGTACTCCACAGGATCCCGAGATGTAGCAATATTGTTAAAAAAAAAGTAATAGAATCATAATTCAACCATGTTTCAAGTAGAACATCCACTGAGAAGAAGGCAGTACCACTTGCCCAGACCAGGCTTGTGTCACAGTCCATGGCCAAGCTGGGCCCTCTCCCGTCGTCATGTAGATCTGCACTCCCCTGCTCTGCAGCTGAGCCCTTTAATTCATCTCCATCTCCACACCAGACGACGACTTCAGAGGGACGGAGTCAAATCCATCTGACGTTCTCTGGAAATATACCCAGTCACACAAACATTTAATTAGTCTTTTGTTGTTTAATACTGAGGTACCCCTATACTGTATATATACTGTATGTTCCTATCCGAACTGCATTGTGTTGTAAAAATTAGTTTGCCTTGTTTTATCTATATTAACATTTTAACACAATATTAAAGTTATATAGCAGAAATAATGTGTTGTTTATCATTTAAACAAGCAATTTCATGTCTGCAAATACCATCCAGCTTGCTTGAAGCCTATCTGAAGAAGCAGGAGGCAGGGGTACACTCTGGACAGGATGCCAGTCCATTGCAGTGCGCACACACACACACTCGCTATGATTCTACAGTTAACCTAACTGCATGTCTTTGGACTGCAAGAAAATGGACCTAAAACTGGGGTACCTAAAGGAAACCTACACAGCGTAGGGAGAACATGCAAACTATATATACATGGTGCAAATAAAGGGTTCAAATTCCCACCAAACCACAACCAATTCTGGAATATTCTCATACTGGCAATAAAGTGTTACGAGTTCCGGAGATGTGAAGCTTCATCTCACCTCATGTGTAAATATCAATGATGCTGTAATTGAGAGATCCCATGACACATTACAGTCTGAAACAGGGGCTCCCCACCTTCAGATGTTCCTCAACTTATTTACATCTTACAAAATATTATGCTGGTGGATCGATCTGTGATATAATAAGTTTAACCATTTCCTTTTTTTCCCCGGCACAAAATCAATTATGAGCAGTCATAAAAAGTTCAAAATATATTGTTTATTTTTGGAAATTAACCAGCTCCTCTGTCAAACCCCAGGAGTTCTGCGCACCACGGGTGGCCTAAAAAGTATACTGCCATCTAATGGCAATCTCTGAAAAAGACAAGAATACTGTATCTGTTTAGGCCAGATACACACTTACACACCTGTCTGGAGAAGGACTTGATCTTGCTGTAGACAGACTTTTTGGTGAGGTAGATGAGATCATCCTCAGCGTCTTCACCCTCCATGATGGCACAGCTGTCTGCAGCAGGGAGGTCACACTCTGTTTCCCCAGAGTTCATCATCAGCTTGTGGTACTTATACTGTAGCCTGCAGGGACATACTCACCATCAGCCTAGAGTCGGTATGTATTTATATATTGTGTAAGTTGCTAGTATGTCTTTGAACTGCTTGATTAGGCAAATACTGCTCAGTCTGCACAGCGCCCCCTACAGCCCCCCGCTTACCTGCGCGTCCTCTTCCAGAAGTGGCAGCTAAGCACAACGAGCAGCAGGGCAGCCACGCTCCCCGTCGCGACACCAAACTTGAGCCAGAAGTCCAGCGTGACACAGGCACTGAGTCTCTGGGCCGGGAGGGGGACCCCCCCACTGCACTGCAGAGGTTGCTGCCACACGTAGGTGGTCCTCTGGTGTAGACGCACATGCGCACACACAGGCAGACACACGTGAATTCAAACAGGAATTCTGGGATCAAACATGATGGACACAGGACAGTGACGTGGTGACAAAGTGTGATGGTGTGCTACAGTGTATCATCAGTGTCTGAATTCACAGTATCTCCCGAGTGCATCTCTGGCTACCTGGATGCCCTGAACGCAGCCACTGACGATCTCCTTATAGTGCTGGGCGGAGCAGAGCGGGCAGGCTTGCCGTGTCCTCCACAGGAAGTGAAAGGAGCAGCCATCGCAGGTACCTTCGGAGCACATGCTGCAGGGGAGAGCCGTGCACACAGCCATAGCGTTCACAACACACAGCGCAAAAGGGCACACATCTCAATGGCCCGACACTTTATTCTTATTTATTTACTGCTTTCTTTTGGGGGACTGTTGTGTGAGGAGTTGTGTATTTTTTTAATGCTGCCACACCATAAAAAATTTCCATCCATCCATCTATGTATCAATCCATCCTTCTCTCTTAACTAATTGAGAATCAGCATTGACTAGTTATACTTAGGGATGCACAAATCCGACATTTTCTGTCCTGATAATGATACCGAATATCTGGGCTTTGGATATTGGCCGATACCGAGTGCCGATCCAATACCAGAATTTTTATAGGCGACTATGATTATTTATTTTTTTATACACTCAGGTGTACTTACATTGGTGATTGAAACTAAAGTGTTATTTATATATTAAATAAGTGGGAGACAACACACAACTGCGTGCGCTTTGTTTAGTAGGATTTTCCACTAAACACTACTTCCACTTCTCAAATCTGTTTTTAGAAAGATTGCAAATTGCTGTGCTACTTCCAGATCATTCCCCTCTTATCTGCAGTTCTTATGCCCCTCCTACTGAAAGGGAACGCGCATGATGTCACAGCGGGCGGAAGTCACCGCAGACACACCCACTGAGTGGCAGGTACAGCGTTAGTGTACAGCCTATACGCCGCAAGAGTACATGTGAAATGGGAAAGAGCTGACGTGCAATTCATTATACAAACAGACTTAACGAGAAATAGGAGCTCTCTTTTTACAGACTCCAGAAAACTGGATAAGTGAGTATCGGACGTGGATCGGTCGCATATGGCCGACTCCCGATCTGTCTAATAGGTGTGGATCGGTGCCGATACTGATCATGAACATCAGATCACCTCTAGTTGTACTTCCCAGTTTATTCCACTAGAGACTGCCTCAAATTTGACTGTGTGGTGGTGAGTTAGCTATTAATTCACTAACATTCCCCACTACTAGTCCACAGCATGCATGTCTTACCTCGGAAGAGACAGCTGGTCATTTGTTAAGACCGAGGGGTCACACCTCATTCGAATGGTGGTGGAGCGGCCTTTTTTACATGCCAGGGTTGCCTCCGCTGATCTATCACAATGATCAGGAGAACATTTGGACATCAATTAGCAAAAACTGAAAAATACACAAATTTAATTCTTCTGACTTTCAATAGAATTGTGATTGAAAATGTCTGACTGTTATATCACAAGGTGAAGTAAGTGCCAATTTTCCATTTATAGTACATTTTACATTTACATTTACAGCATTATAGTACTTTAACATGATTTCCTCCAGACACATAGTACGTTGTTTGGTGATACAAAAACTGAGTGAAACTAACTGTCTGGACATTGGTTATTACATATATCTCACTCTGCTCACCGATAGTAAAAAATAACATCAGGCACGTTGAAGTCAGTGGGAAAGTAGGCTGCTGGAGAAGAGATATTGTCCAGGATGGTGTCTGTGGTGATGCCTGCGGGTTAGAAGGTTAAGCAAAAACCTCAGCTGACTGGTGGGAATCAAGAAAAGTCTGACCACCTGAGGAAACACTGGTGCTGCACAGAGAAGTACAAGGTGTTTTTATTTAAATAAAAAATGGAACACACATGTCAGTGATTAGCAGGCTTCCATTTAAGGACAGTACATGTACGACACTGGAGCCAAATCCTACTGCCACGCTGTACTGGGGGGATGGAGGCGGGTCCTTCTGGGACATTACCAATCAGAGTGTCACCGACGCTGAAGGGCTGAGATGACACCATCATCTGGCCCCTCACTTCAGACGGCACCACAGTGGACCGGCACACATATCCTCTCGCCTCCCTTTTGCTCTCTGTGACATTATCCACGCAGAGTGCAGCTGGCCCACCCTGGGAAGCCCCAGACACAAACACCATTTTAATGCCCTGCATTTGCAATCAGATTCAGAGTTGGCTGTTTTTAAGTGACTTTTTCTTATCCCAAACTGAGTGCTCAAATTACTCAATTCAATTTTATATAGCATCTTTCACAACCTAGTCACCCCAAGGTGCTTTACATGGGTGTGTTGTGACAGATTCCTGTATCATTTATACAGAATAATATAAAAACAAGGAAAATGAAAGACAAAGAAATGAAAGAAAGAAATAAAGAAAGAAAGCCAGATGATAAGAGGAAAGGAACCAAAAAAACCTCTGGGGGATCCAGGGGCAACTGGCTGCCCAACCCCCCTGGGCATGCCAACACTACTGAAAAAGAAAGAGAGGGCTTGCTTACTAAAAACAAGGTGAAAACTGGCAAAGCCAAAGTCCATCAATGAGTCAGCTCTCCACGTCAGCCTCTGTAGGCTGGCAGATTGAAGGCTGCACCCACGATGTTACAGGTCATAAGTCATATCCGTGATGTTACAGGTCATAAGCTGTGCCAAACCGATTAACCGATTGAATGTTTGTGTATGTGCTTTGAATATGAGCTCTTACGTTTTAAGCTCTTAGACAAAGGTGCGTAGTTTCTCTGTCAGGAGAGGTTAGGATCCTATTTTGTTATTATTTTCCTATTGTTACTGTTCATTCAATCCTGTCACATTATGTGGATAAAGGCTGTATTTAATTTACTGAGTTTGCCCTGCCTGTTTACAACCTCAGCACCTGATACTCAAATGCATTTGACTGTAATTTTCTGTGGAATTGTCTTCTAAATGAACACATATGAACATATTGACCAACGCAACTGTTCTGCTGGTTTTAAGTATCAGGGTCACCTCATTTCCACAAAGGCTGATGCTGTACTGGTGGAAGTAGCGCAGTCCTTTGCTGGTGAAACGGGCGCTGCTGTGGACGTGGGTGGTGTTAGCCAGTGAGGAGAAGTCGTAGTGAGCCACGTCCCCCCCCTGAAGTGGCAGCGACAGGGTGCAGTCGCTCACACAAGCGGAGCGGTCCTGAGACACAGTGGCAGCCATTAGTGACCTGCATTCAATGTGAATGTCACTGTACACGCAGTACACTAATAGTGTAATAGCACAGTTATATGTGATCTGCAGCACAGCAGACGGATGGACAGTGTATATTCTGTGTATGATTAACCTGCATGCAGTGTGTCAGCAGCACAGCAGACGGATGGACAGTGTATATTCTGTGTATGATTAACCTGCATGCAGTGTGTCAGCAGCACAGCAGACGGATGGACAGTGTATATTCTGTGTATGATTAACCTGCATGCAGTGTGCCAGCTGCGTAGCAGATGGATGGACAGTGTACCTTCTGTGTATGATTAACCTGCATGCAGTGTGCCAGCGGTGTAGCAGATGGATGGACAGTGAACATTCTGTGTATGATTGACCTGTATGCAGTGTGTTAGCAGCACAGCAGATGGATGGACAGTGTACCTTCTGTGTATGATTAATCTGTATGCAGTGCATCAGCAGTGTAGCAGATGGATGGACAGTGAACATTCTGTGTATGATTGACCTGTATGCAGTGTGTTAGCAGCACAGCAGATGG
>JAODKL010000117.1:168393-181001 GCA_026780765.1 Petrocephalus schoutedeni
CCATGTGATTGGCTGATCAGTAATTTGCGCCAACGAGCAGTTGGACAGGTTTGCCTAATAAAGTGGCCGGTGAGTGTGTATGTACAATATATACAAAAACACAAAGCAAGCAGCAGGCATGCCACTGGTAAACGAGCTCCCAGCCTCATCAAGAGCAGTGCTCAAATTAACTGAACAAACTGCTCAACCATGGACCCACTAAGCCAACAGGCACAGGAGGAGGGAGGGGAACAGCCGACTGGCACGGAGGCACATTCATCTGGGCTGAGGCCCCTGGGCTATGTGAGTGTGTGTGCTGGGCTCCCCAATGACAGGAAAAATTGTTCTGAGGATCAGTCAGTGGCACAGATTCAATTATATTTCAGTTTGAACATTAAACTATACAGGACAAATTGCATTCAGTATTGGTTCAAAATGGGACAGCATTTTTTTTTATGGAACATTTATTTTTTAACTAAAGTTAGCTGAGGCCCCTTTGTAGTGGAAGGCCTCTGCTTTAGCCCAGGTATGCCCATGAATTAGAATACCTCAGGCTGGCAGTACAGAGAGAGACTTATAAATTCTCTCCCTGTACATGCATGTCACATGCATGTGGCCTGGGTTTCTTATCTTTGCTTAATGTATCCTTCTGCAAACATGTGGTCTTTCCAGCTAGGACATCCTGAAGTCCTCTCTCTGTTTTAGCCCAATGAACAGGAAATAGACATCCTTGGTATATCCAGACTTTAAGCTTTCACCCTGCAGGTAAAGCACCTGTTGGATTCACACACTTCTACTTATATGGTATGCAACAGTCATGCCTAGAGATAAGTTCCCTTCTTTGGTTTTAACTCCTTCATTACCACAGGGCCAGACAGCACACCATGTTATCAATGCCTGCCATACAAACACAAAACAATAATTATTCATTTATTTTATTTGTACTGATTAGTAACTGATCATTTACAATTGCTAATGTAAAACATTGAACAAGGACACATACTGTACATAATCTGTTCAACCTTTCATTTCCTTTAATCAATTTCAAAAAACACCCATAGCACCCATAGCAACACGCGGTGAACAAAACTCAATCATAGTATAACTACAAAAGCTAAACCTGTTAATTGCAAACTTCCTTTAATTATCTAGCACAATGATCTGCTAATAATAGTTATAGATTATTATAACAGGCGATAGTAAATAAGTAAACTAATAGGCGATAAGTAAATTGTAAACAGCTTCACCATTGGAAAAAATATTCTAAAAAGAACAACTTAAAGCAAACACATTAGTCACAGTAGCAAGGGAGTGAGGTTACATAAGATCTGTACTATTCCCAAACGCTTAAAACAAACATTGAGCAGGAGCATCCTGAAAACGGCAAGGAACGCATCCGATATGCAAATAATGGTTTAGATAAGAACCTGTTTTCCATTGAGACTTTTATAACGACATACCAGTATAACGAAAATTAATATATAAGTAAATAAGTTGCCGTTTCACTCTGACATATGGCGCTCACTACGACTGAAAGGGTCCCCTGGGACAGCATCTTTTGGAGACGCCAGAATCCCGCTGTTGTTTGAAAGTCTCATTCATTAACGATAAAAAGCGCCGATATATTCAGCGCAGTATAACTTTCTGTAAAGTCGCTAAAACGTTTCGATCTAAAGCGACAACAGTAAGGAAGACAAACCAATAAAACTGGCTTTTATATATTTTACACGAATAGCAGCCTAATATAAGGCTGTGAACCATTTAATAACTCCTAATAATTTTATTTTTCTTATTTTTATTCGTGGTAAAAAGTTTACATATGTCGGCAGCATAAAAATTGGTCAATTCAGTTCCAGCCGTTTAGTGAAAATTCTTCGTGGAAATATCCGCAGTTACCATATGTCGCTAAACAAGCCTGGTGTCGGTAGTTTTGACTTTCAGGTTTATAAAAATAATTATACTACTGCAGACGAGTGAATGCGTATTACAAATCAAAACCAAAAACTGAACAATGTGACAGCTATATAGCAGGCTAATTATGCAGAAATATATGCAAGCAGATGTGTTTTATATAGACTTCATAGGGAAGTGTTACGATTTTTGCCTAAGCTTGTAATAACACATATCCAGTAAAAGTCCTTACCTCCTTACACATTGGCAAATCTCTCGCTTTGATTTCTACCGCAAAAAGAAAAAGGCACCATAAAAGGTGCCAAACATTTTTAGGATGCGTCTGCATTGCGTCCTCAGGAAGGTTGACTAAAATCGGGAGAAGCGCTCTCTCCAGGACACGCTCCTGTCTGCAGTCTCCCAGGAGGACTAACCTGAGGAGTTACGTCGCTGTTCATATAGGCCCAGGGGTTCGGAGGCGCTCGGCTTAGGCGGAAAGTGCCGAATCCAACAGGTGCCTCAGAGTCAATGCACGGCTTTTAGAAAAACGTACGCCTACTGTTCACCTCCTAGTCTCTTGGGACATTTATAAAGATAACTTTGTTTAAGGGGTTATCTACAAAGTTATCAGGGTGGTAACAGCAGAGGAGCTTTAACAGCAAGTAAACACAGACGGGGGATTTAAGGAACGTATCACTAATCCTATGCGTTTACTGAAACACCAAATGAATGAAAAAAAAAAAATCTTTCTTTTCGATATAGTAAGTTCCGCAACCACATACTTATACATTCATAAGGCTTTTCTTTGACTACTAATAATGCAGAAAATGCACACTTGAAACGAAGTGTATATTTTTTCAAAATGTAACACACACACACACAAAGTAACTGGCTGTGGACCTTTCCTTAATACATCTCATATACGTAAAACACACGATTTTTACAGAGTAGCGTTGCGCGTTTCTTGCGTATGGTGCCTTGTAAGAAAAAAAACATGATGTGTTCCAGTCAAAGGCCAGCCCCTGCGTATGAATGCATTCTGCATATGTGCAAACGTATTTCGATTTAGGTAAAGCGTCTGTTAACCTCCCAGTCCCAAAGATTCAGGACCTCCCAGACGTACCGTGCGAAACAACGATGGGCCCTGAGCCGAGCGCGGTGCGTCTCTTAGCAACCGTATCAGGCGGCGGTAAACATTCCCGCGGAGACCGACAGACTCCAGCCAAGCAGCAACACTAGATACCCAAAAATGCCGAGCCATCGGGATCCCTTCCCGCTACTTAAGTATGAAAATGATAACACGTTCACTGGCAAAAGGGAGTGTCAGGTAAATCGAGACTACTTTCAGGCTACCTTGGCAACGCGCTTGCCAGTCACGTTGAAACGAAGCTATGCTGAGCTTTAAATTACTGAGTTCTCGTTAACTTTCCACGATGTTATTCTAACTTTAACAGAAGCTGTCCCACAACAAACCCCTACACCTTGCTCAAAATGACCAGCCGTGGTGCCGTTTAAGTGGGAGCGCAACTTTGGCTAGTAGCAGACGCAGCGTTTTCTACCACGACTCAGGGGTACAGGCAATAATGTTTGAGTCCGTTTTTATTGTGAGATACTACAGGAAAAGCAGATCAGAATATTAGATCGTGCATGTTACAAATATCTGCCTTTTCAGGCTCCAAGGGACAGCCTGGACATACATCTTAAGGCCACCTATGATCACCACCAAGAATTTTTGAGGACCAAAAACCAGACCCTGTTTCAGGAGGACACATTCAGCAATGGCCATGGGTAACGTCTCCATATTTTCTGGATTAAAACACTTTTGGGGCAGTAATTAAAAAGCGTTTACGATACTTTAACCATACTTAAAAGTACGAATGCTGCAAGAATGCTGCGTTTACAACAGACACGCTCTCGTGAAATGTATAAAAGTATTGGGGGAAATCTTCCAGCATTGCAAAAACATTAGTTTGATATTTACCTTAAAATAAAGGCAACTCAAAAGCATTAGGTGACTGTAAAATAGTGGAGACCCCGTCCGGTGTAACTATTCAGCTGAAGGCAGCACGACCCCCGTTATACACCAGTATATGCTATACGGTGGCCACGTCACCGCTCGTATTTGATATCCATTTCAATTCATATTTTTTATGTATTTATATATATATATATATATATATATATATATATTTATATTTGACACCAGTTGCATCTTAAAACTTTCCAGGAGAATTCTAGAAAAGCCAGCGGAGGAGGATGCAGCCAGGCAAAGCGCTGAGAAAGCACAAATACACATGTGGGTTAACCCCCAGAAACTGTCCGTTTACAGCATCAAAGGAACAATCGGTAAGAACGCATTTTCCCCCATGGAGCAGTAATCATCCTTCCATCCATCCATTTTCCAACCCGCTTATCCGTTCAGGGTCGCGGGGGGTCCGGAGCCCATCCCGGAAGCTACGGGCACGAGGCAGGGAACAACCCAGGATGGGGGGCCAGCCCATCGCAGAGCAGTAATCATGCAAGCATGAAAATACATAAAAAGCATCCATACATATCCACCTGTAGGAACATAAAACTGTATACAAAATTTTAATAAAAGCAAAGATGTGATTTTGAAGCGATAGCAGGAGCTCGTAGTTTCGGTCAACTGGTCATTTCAGCACAACCTAACGGGTATTCATTTTAGAGATAGTCAGCCTAAACGCACATCGTTGAACTGCTTGCAACAGAAAAGCAACATGCAAACTTCACACACGCACACACACACGGGTGGGATACGAATCCGCAATGAGCCACTAGGACGCGTTCACGCTGCTCACGTTAAAACAAGATTTATTTTGTTAACTAAGGTTATTCATGACTACTCCAAATGGTTTGAAATTTGTCTCCTAAAAGCAAAATATACCTTCAACATTTGCAACTGTCTGTGTTAAGTTTCGCAAATTGCTTATTTGGTGTGATTAAGCGTAAAGAAACCAGCTTTTAAATGACGGTGGTGGCGCTCTGGTTAGAAATGGTGGGAGAGACTGCATGGAGTTTGCCTGCCCCACAGGATCGTTATGAGTAGCAAAACAAGATTTAAATGGGTGTGCAACATACTAAAGAAAAGCCTATTAACAGCTTTGTTTTTCCAACAGAGAGCCACCATAATGCCTCCACAAACAGGGGCTACTCGAGAAAGGAAGGCGGCGGATTCTACTCCACCTAATGGATCCACGTGCTTCTCACGGAGCGGTCCGATACACATGCCGCCTAAATATTTAAACAATTCTTTTCAGTTTGATACCAGATTGAATTACAACTCTGATCAGCAGAAATATTTTCACACAACCGTTTAATAAACTATTACAACACAGATCCCAACGAGTTAAAGTTATTGGCAAAATAAAAACGTGAGTTTAACTATTGTATTCAGTATAAACTTCGTGTAAGATACTTAAATGTAGAACCATTCCTTAACAGCCTTACTCGCTTTACCTATAAATGCTCCAAATGAGAACATGATCAGCGTTCACACCGACTCGGCACAATGGTTAGATCAGAATCGCCTCTATACTCATGGCCCGAGAGACGGACGCAGGATCCCTGCGATCCACTCGGCGCTAGTATATCTGATCAATTCATCATTTCTGAACCATACAAGCCTTCGAATCGGTGAAATTCACGCACACCGCCTAGCTGGCTAGCGCGTCGTTTTTCTATCATCTCAGTATTAGAGTAAGGCTAGACTCCAACCTGATCAAATAAGATCACTGTGTAGATTTAAAAAAATCCTAAACAAACATTTCCATTCGCGCTCTCTCACTCACTCTCACACACACACAATCATTCGCTCGCTCGCTCGCTCGCTCGCACAAACATGCTCTATCCTTCTCGCGCATTCATCCTTCTACGACCAACAAACAAGCACACTTCCGGCTTTAAACAATTTCGCGCTAGGAGCGATTCGAGACTCGTGCTGCGTGAACTCGAAAAATATTTTTAAGGAGCGCCCCTAGTGGCTGGGAGTGCGGCTACAACCGACGTAATACCAAAGAAGCTGTTCGTCACACGTACTAACAAAACTAACAATATCAGTATTGTTAAACGTGACGAAACTGGTTTAATAAAGTGCAAAAATGAGCTGAACGCCAGCCTATAGTTTGTGTTCCTTTAACATCTTGTAAAACATCAATATAAATAAATTTATAATGATCCAAAAAATTACCTAGCTTATTTAGCTAAAAAAAGCTGTATAGAAATGCCATGATAACTATTTTGAATAAAAGGAACAAATTAATAACCTACATTGTGGAATTGCACATTATAGACTGAACTATCCATGTATACAGCTAGCATTTAGCATTATCAAAGACACTTACCTCCCATGCCATAAACTCTCCCAGTGGTTGTCTACTAGCAAGGTGTCTCTGGAGTCTTATGGCCAGGACTGAGAAGCTAGAGGAAGTTTCTACTCCCAAATATGTTATAACTGCAACCTGATATTTAACTTCATTTCACTGCTGGTGTACCAGTTCATTCATGCATATGACAAAAATCTTGAATGTATATATTCATATGTATGAATGTATATATTCATTCTCAAACAGAAGGTAGCTCAGCAGACACCATTGCTGACCGTTCTGATTGTATTAAACTCTTATATCCAAGTTATCCTAGAAATAGTTTGTGCTGTCTGCTGGGGAACTGCAACTCCCCAAGTTACTCTAATAAAATGATAATAATAAACTTGCCTATGATTTATACTGATGACCAAAAGAAGGCATACACGACAACGGTGCTAAAAAGAATGATTTTATTTGAAAATATAGAACACAAACAGGAACCAGACCATCAAAGGGGGATTGGGGATCAATAAACAAAGAGCAACAATAAATAATTTTATTCATTGTTTTCCAAGGTATTCTACTGTGAAACACTAGATGAAAGCACATGTGAACCTTGAGGTTGTCATCTAGCTGTTAGACTCCCAAATGCCGCATTTATATTTAATTGCACATGCACTGTAAATAACCAATAAACAAGTGTTTCATATGCCAGTGCTTGTGGAATGCTTCAATTCCTCTCTGTCGACCAATTTCCTCAGCATTGAACCATCACCCTGCCAAATGCTCTCATCACCGATTAAGGAGTAATCCTGTTTGTCTCGGTTTATGGTACTTGGATACTGAAGCTAGATCATCAGTAGCATATTTAAGTCGTAACATTCAGTCTCCCTGTCCTCTATTCTCTTGACCTTGTATATGAATCCATGCTTCCTTGAGGCTCCAGGCAGTGCGAGTTCTTCCAGCTCACTGAAACCTGCATTTGACTTGCACATGCTAAGATCCTGATGTGTCCAGCTTTTGCACCAGCCCAAATACAAACCTTTCCCTGCAAAATGAAAGTAAAGAACTAAAACATCAGCAAAAGATATAGCAAAAGTCAATGATTTCTTTTAGATTCTCAGACAAAACTAATAAGGAGGAAGAAAGTATTAAAAAGCTTGGTAAATCATACCCTTAGTGATCTGACCAATTTTTCAAGTGTGCAAAATACAATGTTTTACTCTGAAACATTGATAATTAGAATTAAAACACTGGAAAAATAATGGAAAAAAACTTCATACTTAGATTTTTGGCATAAATTGTGGACTGGTGAAAAAGCTGAGAACCAACATGCCACATGGTGCCATACAAGAGTAACACACAATAGAGGGCAAAGGAGCCCCCAGTCTGAAATGGGCACCACGGCCCTCCCGGCATCACCTCTGCAGCATGAAGGACTTCCCCGCCATCAAGTATGAACACCAACTATAAAGTTTATCCCCACCTCAACCCCCTTATAAATGTGACAACATCGATTTGTAAAAATGCAAACCCACAGATGCTTACATACATTTGAGTGTTATCTGACAGCCTTGGATATTTTAGCAGATCTCAAATTTACTTAAGTTAACATTACGCTTCAATATCTCAGTATAATTATGCAATTAAGTTCCAATGGGGTTATACCAGCTAAAAAAGATCTAAAAGGCAGGTTAAGAATTCCATGTGGCACTAACCACTGCATTTTAAAGCTTAAAAAACTCATCTTCAGGTTTACCATTTATTTCACCATAGAACTTTAAATAGATTTATATAATCAGACATTTGTAACATACAGAAAATGGACTTTGGAATAAGTTGTAATCACTAGTGTTTATGTTTATACTCTAATTGGGCAAAACACATTTTTATAACCATTTTCACCTCCTCTTAGACAGCAGCCTATACTCTCTTAAAAACAATATTTACAGAAATGTTCTTAAAATCCAACACAGACTACAGCAAGAACTAAAAGCATGGAAAATATTGACATTCTTATTTTATTAATTAGCAAGACCTGGATTATATCAACAATTTTCCAGTAAGAGAAGAGCTTTCACTGAACGTGCCCCGTGAAAGGCCCTAGATGTATTATTCCCTCTAGATTAGCAGTCCTGGGGTGGTGGGGGGAGACAGATATGGCAGAATATTGTCTACAGTGTTATACATGTCAGTTATGGGGTTAAGAAGGGTACATTTATTTTAACTATTAGGAACTAAAAAAGGAGGCATTAATAAACTGTATGAAAGTTAATTTCTCAGCTGGTTTCCACATTGCTTGGATAAATGGAAAACAGCACACTTTCTGTTCTAAACTTAAACAGGCTAAAGAATTTCCATATCACCTTACAATAATGCAAAATTAAACATGCCTGTTATTCACTTCCTTTCAAACAACAGTGAAATGCAACTACAAAAATTGCTGGCCAAAATAATTCTGTGCTTTTCCTTTCTTCACTTTAACTGCTACAAATTACATAACCTCTCACTTACAGTATTACAGTACCAAGAACATTCTGCAGAAGTCAGTTCTCTTGTAGTGTCGGTCTTTGCTTGGTAGCTGGGAAAAACACCAGATGATCAAAACCGTGTCTGGACTTCCTGGCCAGTAGAGGGCAGCCTTCACTATACTTACAAGTCCTTGGGTATGGTTCTTGTGCATGTCTCGGGTACCGTCCGTAGCATCCAAATGTATTATTGCCTGTCATTTTATAAACAGAACGTAAAAGGCCATGGCAAAGCAGGATAGCGCCACACCAAGATGAAGTCTCGTCCCAATCACTGCAGCTGTATGTACAGAAAAAGACAGGTACAACAGCAAAAGTGTGAGCCTGGACAGGTCACAGCTAAAATAGAACTGAGGCAAACAAAGCAAGTTTATGTTTATGATATGAAGTTTATGAAAACCACGGTAGTTTTAAAGTGCCACTGAACTGATTCTCTGTTCTGTCCATACATCATGTAAAAACCATAAACAGGGATAAAACGGAGATACTAGAGATAAAAGAAGCAGGCTTTTAACCACATACCGAGTGTGATACTATATTATGCCATGTCAGTCACGGTATGGTTTAACCTAGTGTTGGTTATTTTGTTGGTTCCCACTGGATTAAAATAGGTAGTAACGGAAAGTATAATCCTAACCCTACCCTCCATGGGTTTTGAACTCCAATTGACCTTCACTGACTTTTTAGGTATTTTGTGAAGCCTGCATGTTAATGCTCCTTCTCACTCTTGTGTTATGCCACAAACTTCCCAGCTGCCCTTGAAGAGAGGTGAAAACGTAAGTACCTAGCAAAGGTTTCTGTTGATCTGGGACACATTAAAACTTCACACACTTGAAAACAAAATCGAGCCGTGCAACAACCTTCGGGACCTGCCCCCTGCATTTTTACAGAATAAGCTGAAGAAGATCAAGGACAAGTATAAGGACCATGTGGCAAACACTGACAGGGTATCCAATTCAGCTGAAACACCTAGCACATGCATTACATGAAATTATTTTTGCGTTGTATTGTTCATTTTTTGCTGCTAGTGACTTTCAAGTGAAAAACAGAAGGTTCAGGTGCTGTAAATAATTCAAATTTTACTATAATGAGGATGCACAGATTTTCTGTGGCTCATTACAGTGACATTTTAATGTGCTGTATCTCACTGTACAGTTTAAAACCTCCTCTGTATACAGTTTTAGCAAGCACTCTATCAGTTATCAATGCCTTATTTCCCATCATGACATTAGGTAATAAATGACAGGGTCAGACAGCTGAACAGATTACTCAACTACAAGCAACCAAATTAACACATTTAATAGGCATATGTACTTGGACCTTAACTATGTAACATTTTGTCACTTCAAACAGTGTTTAGTTGTAATATTTCTCTTTTCTGGTCTCTATTGGCATTTAGTGTATTTTATGAACTAGCACTGTTCAGCTTTATTATTATTATTATTATTATTCGGTACCTTTATAGAAAACGCCCCAAACGCCTTTCTTCTCTGATAGTAGCCAGTTCTTCAGGCGAGGTACTTTCCTTAGGTAGGCACAGGTGCAGATGAACAGGAGCCCGAACACCAGAATGCCGTCGAAAGAATAAACTGTAGAGGGACAGAGCATGCGGTCAAAGATCTAGTTCACATCCTCTCACCTTACTCCGAAAACGGCAGGAATTAAAAGGTACATATTTCATTCTTAAGAGCCATGCTAGGGTCAACCTGATCCGACTGCTTCTCTTAACCAGAAAATAACCAGATGGTTATCCGAATCTCGCAAACTTGAAAACAGATCATCACGAAACTTCCACCTCCCAGGCCACCCATTTTGTTTCCCCGCTGACAACTTCTTTGATCGAAGTGAACTGTCAATTGCCAAATAGGCCACTATTAAAAATACAGTCTGTTAATGCCCAGTGGCTAAAGCCACTTACCGCTTATAGCCGGGTATGTAGCTTAGCAGTGTAGCTGCAAGCTAAATTGAGTTTAGTTCTATGCCTATTGTATGAACACTCACTCGGTGTCGCTTTCTGTTTAAATAGGCAAAATAACATACATTGTGATATACTTTTCAAGTAGACAAGCAGTATTCACGGCCTAATTGTTATAACAACAAAGCCACGTCCTCATATGTACTCATTTCCTGTTTCGCGAAAAGGACTGAATGCGGAAAACCGAACTGTGAACGTCAGCGTTCTGGTAAAATGCAACTTAAGTACCCACCGTTCGTCATGCTCGCACTGTTTTTTTTAATATTCGCAAAAATCCCTATGCTTTAGAACCTCCAAGTTGTTTCTCAACGTTTCATTTCTCTCGTACTTCTACGTTGACAGTAAACACTCAGGCCAGATTAAACAGGCCCAGATATTGGCCGACCTGTCAGGGAAAAGAAGTAGAACACAGATAAAAAGCACCGGGCTCCGAGATGCAAGGGGATCTACAAAATAGCTTACAAAATACAGCTTAATTTAGAGAACGTTACGCAACGTTAAAGCAGTGAAAATATTTCATCATTCACAGAGGGAACCCTGCTGCTGTACTCAAGAGCAAGATACTTCAACAGAAGTACTATATTAAAGCACATTTATATCAATGTGATTGTATACATTGGATTTAGTCAAATGCAGTGGAAATAGTTTATACCAAATGTCTAGTTTTCCAGCTTTCTTTTTCAGTAGCAAAGTTTACTGATGACCTTAGACCATTATTGAAATATTATTCAAAATAATTATTCAACATTATTCAAAATAATAATTGATTATATAAAATTAGAATTTATAAAATTTAATTCATCTCAAGGGATATTATTGTGTCGAGGCATTGCTCATATAATGAAAGATTAAAACAACAAAGATATGAAATATAAAATAAAGAATATGAGTATAAGGACAAAAAGATATGGTATGTAACATAAGATGCCATTTTGCATATAGGAGTAATAAAAAAGTTAGACAGTCCCTGAAGCAGAGGGCTACTGGTGAAATCATTCTGCTGTCCCTGGGATTTAAACCTACAGCATTCCACTCATAAGCATAGCCTAGCAACCCAACAAATCGCATAATTAGCCAGTTTTCATAGGCTGCTTAAGTGTTATTTAATAGATTTTTTTTGACCAAAATTGCATATTGGGTTCTGAGTGCCATTGCTGAATGACACATCTGACTCCACTCAGAAACATAACTGAGCCATATCAAGTGGGAAAAGGAACAAAGGGCTGGGGACTGTGATACAGACTGGACATTACAAAATGGTTTGGAATGTGGAAAACACAAGGCCGCTATTTTGGCATCAGAGCAGCGTGAGTAAAAGGGGCAGGAAATGGCTCTGGGGAGGCATAACCACTGCAGCAAAGGTTTATTTTACATTACCAGTGATTATACACTGGTAACTGAATAGGGTGCTCATAGGGTACTCTGAATAGGATACTCAGAATATGGTACCCTGCCACCCTTGAACATGCACCTCACAGTGCTGTACAAGATCATGAGCAGTTTTAATATCCCATTTGGTTATCAACAGACAACAATGGCACTAAAATACTGGGATTTGGTGGATTTAGATTTTTATGCAGATTTGTGGGGGGGGGGGGTCTTCCAAAAACAGTCTGAAGTAGGGAGGGGCCCAGTCACAACCCACAGGTTGATCATAGCCCACAATTCAAGGACTGAAGTTCTTGAAAGCTGTGCCACTGCCTCTCAGCACACATTGCAGGTTTGCTATGGCACCTCTCTTAAAACCTGCTTGCCCTGAAGGGATCATGACAGCAGTTGAAAACTGCAGGCAACATAATTTGTACAGGAACAATTTTGTCTATTTTTGCCATATCAAATTCAATTCAATTCAATTCAGTTTATTTTTATATAGCGCCCTTCACAACAGAGTTGTCCCAGGGCGCTTTACAT
>JAODKL010000117.1:183785-199590 GCA_026780765.1 Petrocephalus schoutedeni
TGTAGGAAGCATGCCTTCGAGATGGCATCCACATGTAATGTAAATGAGAGGTTTGTATCCAATGTGACACCTAGATTCCGAATGAAAGCAGAAAGCATTCTGAGAAAGTATAGAATAAGTAACTATGCAGAATATAGAATTTGTTTTCTCAGACTACCTCCCACTGGGGACATCACCACCTGGATTACTACTAAGGTGGAGTGAAGTGTATCAGGTGTAGTGAGCTGCATTCTGGATGGTCCAGTAGGTATCACTTACCACCTTCCCCCTGGCCATTGCAGGTGTCTTTGCATACACAATGACACACGGAGTCTGCTCGTGTCTGAGTGAGCTGCCATCTGCTTCTTGCAGAACGTGATACACCTTGTTTGCCGTGCACATAACGATTAGCTTGGTAATCTTCTTTCAAGGGCACAAGAACCACCCCTTAAGGCAGCCCGTGTGCTGTCTTGTTAAGCTACTGCTCTGCCTGTCTCCCTGGAACGGTGTTAGCTGATATGCTTGCCCTGCTGCGCTACAGAACAGGTAAAGAGTAGGGGGTTTGGCTGTAACTGATATGCATGTTCGACAGTTTATCTAATAATGGACTGTGAGCCATATGCAGTGAGCAGTTTGACTCTTAAAATCAGTTGTTTCTCTGAGCCTAGCAATTTGAAGGATTGCTGATTGTCCAGCACTGGAATCATCCTGAACTCTTTTCCTTAAGCATCATATTCCTGCATTTTAAATAGTATCTGATTGTTTGTTATAATGTCAGTCAATATCACTTACTATACAAATTATTTTACAAATATATTAATTCCTGAATTAGAGAAAAAAATTGTTTGTAAAATATTACAAATGGATTGTAGGTAACATAAATTTCTAATATATTATTTTGGTTTCTTTGTATCCTGCGTAGCTGTAATGTAAAATGACAATATTGCAATATTCATACTGACATTGTATTTTAAGTAAATGAATATTTAAAAGAAAAAAAATATTTTTTTTGCCAACCAGAAACTAGTCATCATAGTTATTGGGGATTGATGCCTAACATATTATTATTTCTTGTTGGCTGGGTGTTTTGCATGTTATTTTGTGATTTTTTTATCACTATGTAGGAAAAGAAGACAATGTCTCCAATAGCAGCTGTGTCATTACACTCTGTGTCCAGCAGGCAATCCTAAGCATAGCTTGCTGGGGTTTGTGCCAGTGGTTTATGTCTGTATACATATAGAAATGGCACTTTTTAGAGTTTTTTGTAGCAAATGAAGAAATACCATGTATTACAGAGTATTAGAAGAAATATGTGTAATTATATTTCTGGTCAGTGTCAAAGTTTCTCAGTGATGTTTAAATATCAGCACTGATTTCTGAGCATTTTTCCCAAAATATCAAGATAAAATAAGCATGTATCTAATTGCATGATCTTTTCTAAATAGGTCTTCATAAAGGCCTGTGTACAGCATGCTTATGTTTAAATATCTTACCTTTCCTGAATGTTTTTGGAAGTAGCAGGGGGTGACATTTGAAGAGTTGCACCCACTCATTCAGTCTTTTCCAGTGTAGAGAGACTCCCAACCTGCCAGGTGATCGCCGTCAGCATCACACCACGCCACAAGGCCTGCAGATACTGCAGTGCGCAAGTAACCTGCCAGGTGAGCACCGTCAGCATCACACCACGCCACAAGGCCTGCAGATACTGCAGTGCGCAAGTAACCTGCCAGGTGAGCGCCGTCAGCATCACACCACGCCACAAGGCCTGGATTCTAGTATTCTAGCAGCTGCTCGGAATCACAAAAGTTTCAGAAAAGGAAGTTACTGGCCTATCTGCTCTGCATGCTTTGTGCAGTGTGCTACTGTGACACTGCAGGTGGTGTATGACTTCCTGATGGCCAAAGCAAAGAGGGAAGTGGAAGTGTAATAAAACAGCTCCTCACTTCCTTGCAGTAACTCCAGATGTATTAATATTGCTGACTACAAGAGTTCATTATGAAGATGGTCACCAAATAACATCTTTGAAGTCCATGTTAGCTACTGGGAAAAGAACTTTAAAAACTGCATGACTACCAAGTGTAATGGCTACATATATAAGAGTGCTGAAGCAAAATGTACCTAAAACAAGATTTAAAGGTAATAATCACGAGTAAAAAGTAATAATCTCTTTTCAATTTTGATCAATAATCAATTTTGTAGAAAATACATCCATGCACATGCATGGTATTCTCTATATGTTTTATAATTATATAATCACTTAGGTAAATTCTTTATTCAGTGATAGAATAACACAGCCCTTCCGGGAACCGGGAGTAAGTTACAAAGACACTAAACGTGACAGAGCTGTTTGGAAGTAACTCTGTCAGCACCAGGACAAAGCTTGGCTCTTCACCTCACAGCTCATCAGGCTCAGCCATGGAGCCGGCTACCGGACCAGTCCCCCGGCCCAAAAGGACATATGGGTCTACAGCAGAACCTGCCCGCTACCAGGACCTTCACCGGGAGCTGCTTCTCACCCACAAACGGTACCGATGGTATCTCTGAGCAAGGCTGCGCATCGGGGGTGCTGCATGGGGTGCCCGCGGGGATCGTGGTACACATAATGATCCCATGTTCATGCATGTGACGCCACCATCTCTGTGGAGGGGTTTGGCGCCGGGGGCCAAACCAGAGCTGCAACAGCGCCTGGAGCAACGGCGACTGGATCAGCACCAGCAGCAGGAGCAGGCACTGCAGCTGCTCACGGACCTGGAGCAGGAGCTGCAGAAACGGCAGCAGAAAATGCAGCAGGTGCCATTCCCTCGCAGTCGCTACCCGGTCCGGGGACGCTCCCCCACAGTCAATACCCCGATCCGGGGACGCTCCCTCGCAGTCGCTACCCCGATCCAGGGACGCTCCCTTGCAGTCGCTATCCGGTCCGGGGACGCTCCCTTGTAGTCGAAACCCCGCTCCGGAGACGCTCCCCCGCAGTCGCTACCCGGTCCGGGGACGCTCCCTCGCAGTCATTAACCCGGTCCAGGGATGCTCCCTCGTAGTCAGTACCCTGGTCCCAGGGATGCTCTCTTACAGTCAATACCGCAGTCCAGGGACGCTCCCTCACAGTCAGTACCCCGGTCTGGGGATGTTCCGTCAGAGTTGCTACCTGAGTGTAGGGACGCACCCATTCCTTATTATTCACATAGTTATATCCATCCATCCATCCATCCATGCTCCCACTGTGTGCCCAGCACAGGGTTAGCATCAGCTAGTGGGGGGGCATCCTGCTGATCCCCAGAATGCATGTGGGTATATATCAGTGTGCATGTGGGTATATATCAGTGTGCATGTGGGTATATATCAGTGTGCATGTGGGTATATATCAGTGTGCATGTGTATATATCTGTGCATGTGGGTATATATCAGTGTGCCATGTGTATATATCAGTGTGCATGTGGGTATATATCAGTGTGCCATGTGGGGATATATCAGTGTGCCGTCCAGCACACATAGCTGTGCAGAGAAATGCAGTGTCAGAGTGTATGTGAGGGATTGGCAGTGTGTGGAATCTCTACCTCACTGCCGTATCTCTAAGCAGTCTCCCTTGCCGCTCCCCTCCCTCAGGATGAACTGGAAGCGCTGAAGAGCAGGGAGGACCAGGAGAATGTTCCAGAGTTTGTGCGTGTCAAGGAGAAGCTGCGCCATGTCCAGCTGTCTGAGCAATAGGGCCTCAGGTACCCATAAAACCCTGCGGCGGTCTCAATCCGCAACTGCTGACATCACCAGCACTGGCCCCTCCTAATGGCATCAACAGCGCACCCTAGCAGGGGTATGACGGGCAGTGCCCCAGGGCAGAGTCCTGCGACATGATACCAACTTAGCAAACTGTGGATGTTAAACTGCCCCCCCCCCCACCACCACCACCACCACCACTTTTACAGATTACCTGTGGGGGGCGCCGGTGGTAAAGCTTGCGTATGGCACCATGTAGGCTTCCATCGCTGTCCAAACACCCCTCTGCCTGGTGACCTGGTGTTCATACTACTGTGTGGTATTACAGCTGGGGGCACACCTCTGCCTATAGGTTGGTCCATTCGTGCATTTGCAGTATCAAACTTTTTCCTGCTGACCTCATAACCACAGGCCTACCTCAACACATCCCTTCCTTCTGGCATTATGATTGTGAAGCGGTAGCCCCAAGGCTAATATCTCAGATGATACACCATTGTATATTATGTATGAATCATGGTCATTTTTCTTCAAGAATACCAAAATGCGCAGCGTCTGTAATTTTTGATTTTCATCCAATATTTAATGTTTTACTTGATGGCCCTCCATGATCTTAAATGCCGTAGATAGTCTATTGACAGTAAAAGTATATTTCAAAGCAGTGGTCTTTTGACAGTGCAGAAAATTATTCACAGGAGTTTATTTTCACTGGTGTAGTTATTATAAGTTAGAGAATTATACTTGCTTCAAGATAAACAAATTGGACCTAAATAAACCTGTAAAATGTTATACAAGTACACGTTTAGTACAGGTCTACATTACAGGCTTCTTGTTAATCGAGTCAAATAGCACATCTGCTTTGGTGATTCATGTATTCCTTAGTACCGGTATTACCTGTATCTGTACCTGTATTACTTGTATCTGTACCTGTATTACATCACCTGGGCCGATATGTGCAAGTCTCCTTTGTGCTCCAGCTGAGCTCTTCATTAAAGTAAAATTATGAAATGACAGCTTGTGCGGTTAACTTAAGTGATATAATGTTATCTAACTTCACATAGGCCTAAATCTAAAATGCGATACTCATTTTAAAAAGTATATGTTCAGTTATTTGCACTGATAAAATACGCACCTTTATCTGCCCATGTCTGAGATGTAGATAAATCACTAAGTTCATTATTCAGGGACTGGAAATGCATGACCACGTTGGAGAAGTTTCTATGAGATACTGTGGGATTTCTGCAGCCATTTTTCAATATATGAATGCTATGACGTCTGCAGCAGTATCAAAGTTTTTCAGCAGGAGTCTGATCTTTCCATGCTGGGTGCCAGCAAAAGATCAGCCTCAGTTAGTGCCGCCGGCCAACACAAGACTTGGCACAAACTGGGTCAGGCCTGGAGTGGCCGAGTGGGAGTTTTCCCAGTGGTCCGCTTAGCTGTTGTCACACACACCGGTCAGACGAGCGCCACGAGGACCTGGAAGTAGACGATCGTGCGGGAGATAAATAGAGGAACACTTCATTCAATCACTATATCTATATCATTTTTGTTAGAATAAATACATTTTGGATTCAATTAATATATTTCCATTCTTATCTTTGGATTAATGCATTGTGGTGCTAGGCAGACCAAAACATTGCAAAGGTGGCGAATGATGAGCTGACTCGTATATGGGGGAGAACGAAACTTATTACAGCCCTTAACAGGACTAACACGGACACTAAACCAGCACTGAACCAATGGTACAAGTGAAACACGGGGAGGTCAAAAGTTGGACCACAAGACACACACACGGTGGGAAGCTTACACAGAACTGAGGACACGCGAGGATCGGACAGGGTACACACAACACAAGGGCAACACACAAGCCACAGCGGTAATACAACTAGTTAACAACAACAATATGGGGCTATTCACAATTCACCCGCGAGCATGCTGGGAAACGCTGATCCCCGCCAGCGCTACAGTATAGCGCAGTTCAGATTTCAATGTACGGTTGTGTTCAGTTAGTTTCTTATGTGCATATAGTGATTCCTCAACAATACTTCAGAATGTTAACCAGGAAGTTTTTTTCTCTCTATCTCTCACTCTCTCTCTCTCTCTCTCACACACACACACACATGCACATACATCTGTATTCTTACTTTAGTAAGGACCATCCATTCATTTCTATGGGAAAAACCCTAATCCCAATAACGACAGCCTTAACCCCTATCCAGCCCTAACCTTAACCATTAGTAACCAACCCAAATACAAGACTTATGGAATTTTTACTTTTTTGAGGGCATTCACAGATTTTTATAAGCTTGACATAGGAAAGTTGGAAAAAATTGACACCACTAGTCATGTTTCTTCAGGATTTGCAA
This sequence comes from Petrocephalus schoutedeni, assembly GCA_026780765.1. Lineage (NCBI taxonomy): Eukaryota > Metazoa > Chordata > Actinopteri > Osteoglossiformes > Mormyridae > Petrocephalus > Petrocephalus schoutedeni. Next base: position 189,836 of record JAODKL010000117.1, read on the forward strand.
TAATTGTGAGGTCCTTTGGTCCTGTACACGCAAACACAGCACAATTGCTTGTCAAGTATGCTGTTACACAGGTTCCTATTGCTAATTACTGTAAGGTTCTCAAATGATGGGAGTGCAATATATATTGATGTTAAATTTCCATATAATTTAATTCATTTGAAAGTGAAAAGTGATTCATTGTCATTGTTGACACACCCCAGCACACAGTGCACAATAATTTAATAAAAAGTCTATTTATATTTTGTGGTCAAATAGCAAGTTCATATTTGTATTAAAAACCATGTTACAAAGAGTTTTACAGAATGGTGTAACATGAGTTGAACAGATCATAATCCATACAGTTGATTCATTTTTATTTTCACATTTCTTTACTTAAACAGTTCAATATGCTATTTATTAGTTATTTTGTTCTTGAAATGTCAGTGATAAATTTATTGGGACAATAATACTCATTGACTCATTTAGTTCCCCAGAACAAAAACAAAATGGGCTGGTCTTTGGCTTAAAACTCCCTGGCTGAAAATGAATCCCTCTCTGTGCCTGAACTTAGGCAGCCGCCACTAGACCCGGCACCAACTGATCCGGCACCAACTGAAGCGGCCACCACAAGATCAGCCTCAGTTTTGTAGATGAGGGTGAAGATGGGATAAAAAACCAAACAGTTGTACTAGCAAAGTAAATAAAAATCTAGAGGTCAACTTTCTTCCCACCTCACTAGGGCATCTTAACAGAAAATATATGATTCAGAGCTCTGAGGTCCACATGTTGTTTCGCAGTGATGCTGAAGTTCCGTTTTGCACCCTGACCTCTCTAACATCAGGCTCCCTCGCAGACCGGCTGTGGTGTTATTCCACTCCAGCGAATATGGAAATCAACTCCTAAAACTCTTCTGCTTTCAAATGGAAATGGAGAGCTGCTTAATTAGCTGATCTTTTCACTTCTGCGCTGTACAGAACATAAAAAGACGCCATCTGCCAGGTCAGTGACAAACCCCATCTGACTAAATAAGAGAGGCATACCGGGGTGTGTGTGTGTGTCTAGGTATGTGTGTGTGTGTGTGTCGGGGGGGTCGACAACGGGGACCCGAGTTGACAGTCTTCTCATTCAATATGATCACTCCTACCATAGATCTCTACAAATTCCTCTTTCACGAAAATCTCACTGTAAAATAAACCTGAGATAGGTAAATAAATTCCAATACATTTTCATTTAATTTGTTTCAGTCCGGCGTTGTGATTTAAAGCAAGGAATCGGCGGACGTCTGAAATCATTCATGACTTCAATGGCAGTAAGTACCAGGTGTCGTAGGCACTCGCCTTTTCAGCGCACTGCTGTCGCGCTATTCTTTCGCGTTTGCAAACCTTCAATGGCGCCCCCCCTCCCCCCGTTCATTGAGGACCGTCGTAGGTAGCATGAAAAGGCACGTTCACTCTTTCAAATGCTATTTGTTCATAGGAATTAAGATGGAGACGGCGTTTAAAATACTTTAATATTTAACCTGGATTATAGACAGAAGACAGAGAATGTTTGCAATCTCAGTACTCATACTCCGTGCTTAAGTTTGCTAGCGTTATTTTAGTTCACGAAAACCATCATTTAGTCACTCTCCCCTGCATGAGTGAAACCGCAGCCTAAGTGTTGCTTTCTAGGCCGAAACTGGGACTGACTTATTTCCTTGTTATGGATTTACGAGAATACTTCGTGATGTCAGGTTTCTGACTGGAATTTTGACGCAAAAGGTATGTAATGCATATTTCAATCAAAAAATAATAAATAGTTAGTAAATGTTTGTTATACTCTCCTCCGTTGTCAATCAGCTTTTTCTTTTCTTTCTTTCATTTTATGTGTTTCATTTTCTCCGTTTCCAACACACCCATGTAAAAACCCCTGGGACTGTTGTGAAGGGGGCTATATAAAAATAAACTGAATTGAAACTGAATTGAATTATACTAAAATATTCTTAGTTTTATAATATATGGTCTAAGTATGGTTATTCTGAAAATTATTTTGATAAATATTTTGATTTTTCGTTATAACGTGTACATAATGAACTACATTCATTGTGTATAAATATATATCCAGACCGATTGTGCAGTTTGTTTCATTAAGCACCTGTTCCAATGCAGAGTAATAATCAGCGATTCATTAGTCTGGGTTTGCCAGGTAACAAAATTCAAAAGACCAGTTTACCAAAAAAAAAAAACTTTCGTTTTGCATTGTTGGCTTCTGCTGTCACAATAGTTCAGATTGACTATGTCCCGTGGTAAATTCACTAAGATCAAAGTCCTGGCTTCCTACTTTTCATTTGTTTCGATGATAACGCCTACTTGGGTAAATATTTATTCTCTTGTGATTATTTTTAAAGCATACATTTATTCACCATTATTAAATTAGGGCCTGCTTTTAATCTTGATCTGTCATGCTATTTATGAACTGAACTTTCAGATGTAAGTGTGCTTGGTTATGTGCCTAAACTAAAAGATATTACTGCCAGTTAGCTGAATGTCGAACTTTAATTATGGCGGTTAATTACGGCCGTCACCGAGTTCTGCGTAATTAGCTTTCTAGTTTTATGATGTGTAATTATCAGAAAGGTTTTAAACCTACTAAGGGTTGCTTCCGATAAATACAGAAATTGGCAATAATCTCTTCTTGTTGATTTCATTTTGTAATAACTTCATTGGGGAAAGTTTTGTCCTACAATATCTATCCCTGTATCAGACAAAACTGGCTGATTGCTCCCCGTCAGCTTTATTTCAAAGCAAATTGTAGGGGACGTGTCGGCAGAAATAAATTCACACTCGACCACTATTCTGTTTTCCTTAACGCGCAGTTAAACACTCCCCTCACTGCAGTGTGGTCTATTTGCTGCTTATGCCGAAGCAGCTAGGTGCTGGGATGTTACTTAATGGTCTGGTATCCACACATCCTACTGACAGCATGCTCAGCAAGGGCAGTTTATGCTTTTGCTTTCCAAGATGTTTTATAACCTCGTTATTAAGATTGTGTGTATACATTTTGTCTCTAACTGGCCTATCAGCCCGATATTAAATCTAGCATCCCGATTTTTGGTTTTGAGAAACATTCCTGTTATAAGATTTAGCTGAACTATGATATAATGAAGACAAAAAAAAGAAGAAAAAACAGAGACATCTAGTCTTCTATGGAGTCACGGCTTGGCAGCTAGACTCTTTTTGCTGAAAGTGAAGCATGTCTCTGTGGTCCCTTTCCTGTCCTCTTCCTGGATTTCTGCTCGTCCCTAATGCTCTCAGACACATGCGGAATTAGATCACAGGCTCAGCGCCATTAACCACCTGTTAGCTAGAATGTAAGTTCTGTTCTCAACAGTACAGCAGTTACTCCTCAGATATGGGTCACTGTTGCTAGTTCGGTATGTTGCTGCTACTATAGTATTCTGTCAGTGTCACACTGCCTCATTTGTGTGGGTCTCCAGTCTAAACAGGAACAGACACAACCCGGCCAATTTCCTGTCTTTAGGTTATCATTGATGCCACAGATGTTCTGGGGAAAAAAGAGAATCTTCTCTTTGCAGGAAAAAATGTTTGTGGATTGCCCAGGAAGAGTAAAAGTGTCATCCGTATGTGACCAAACGCCTACCTACTCCCCAGGGGCCGTTCACAGAATTCTACACCACAAATCCCGCAAGTGGCACTTTGGAGCAAGAAACTCAATCTTGCAGGTGCTTACAGTTATTTTCCACTGGGTGAAAATGCATTCTAAGCTAATATTCACTGTGTTCATCTGTTGATGTAGTATAAATGATTGTTCAGGAATTTCAGCTGTAGTCAAGAAAGATGCTCGATATCTAGTTCAAGGTTGCCGAGTTTGGTCAGCTGGCTGGTGTGAGATTTTTGACACGTGTAGGTGTACACATACACACACATTTATATGTATGTAAGTTTTATTACCTTGTAAATAGCATGAATGGTTTGCAGACTACTCCAGTGCTTTTGGTGTAGCTAATTTAGGTTTATAATGGAATAATACAGATTTCTTTTGTGAGAGTCATGCCAGATGTGTGAGAGTCATGCCAGATGTGTGAGAGTCACGCAAGATGTGTGAGAGTCACGCCAGATCCATGAGAGTTGGTGACCCTTCGAGTTGCAGAAGTTTTTTGATTTCTACTAAAATTTGTTCTTAGACTGTTTAATCACAGATGCTTTTTCAGTATTTGGCCCTGTTTGAACTCTCATAATAATTGTTTTACAAAGGATTTTTTGTTTGTTTTGTGCCAATTGTATGTCAGTCAATAAAAACCAGGACTTCAACACACAAAAGCAGCTACTTTCCCTGAGCAGTGGCCCTCCTGAACGACTGGCAGTACACACCCACTCTGACAAACGCACACAATGACAAGTGCTGTGACCCAGAACTGCATCATACGTGGCACATTCATTTGACTTATTAATTTTTTAATAATTTCGCAGAGATGTTTTGTGTTTCCTCGCCCTCTTACTAATACTGTACTCTGTTTGTCAGTGTAAGTGTCACGTCGGTATGGGGAGGAACGACCCAGAATGCAGGCTGTCAGGCAAAAAGCCCTCACGGGGCATTTATACGCAGGGTGGGAAACAAAATGGAAACTAGGCAACAGGATGGGCAGTGTTCACAATAACCGGACAGGGATCACAAGACTAAGACAAACTAATAAATGGAGCTAATCAAGGAACAGACACTAGGCAGCAGTGATCAGGTAACAAGGGGGCTGGAACACGAGACAAGACTTAACAGGGCTCAGGCGTGGCTAATTAAGAGTCACGCCTGAGGGAAACACAGGGAATAGACACGCAGGGCAGGGCTGGTGATGACTGTAAGCATCACACACACTAAATCGCCCCAGCAATTACAGCACCCATCCACTACACCCATTTATTTTATGACTGTACCACTAGCCCACCTTAAATAGCTGATCAATATCTCATTGATTTAAACTAAGTTAATTAAGTGAGCTGGTGGTGAAATTTAATAAATGCATGGAATGGCTGAGGTGTCCCTCAGGACAGGTTTGGGAACTGAAGCAGGGTTCTTCTAGCTATCCAATAATTTTTTGGACAACAGAAGACATTTTTACAAGTTTGTATTGTGTTACTCCTAAGTTGTATATGTTCTAATATTATATTGTTCTTTTTGTTCTGAGTAAATGTTTGTGGATTTTGACTGCCTAAGACTTTTGTACAGTGCTGCATCTCTAGGCTATGTTGGTCCAATGCATTTCGAAGAGTCATAGTCTGGAGGTGAATGAGCACCTTGAGTATTCCAATATTCCTCACTGGACACATTAAAGGAGAAAGTGATTAATTGTCATCGTTGATACACCACAACACATAGTGTACATCAAAGAAATGTTTCCATTGCTTTTACGCCATTAGCCAGTTTGAAGATTATTATAGGTGAGCACTGTATCCAGGCTCTGGCAGAATTACGGATGGGAGAATTTGGGGGAGGAGTACACAGGAAGCATGAGTCATCAAATCCAAGCCGACTCACTATGTCCCTCATGCTGGATTGGTTGATGACTTGATCCATGACAGCTAAGCTGACGCCAGTGGGCCAAAGGCCATAGTGCTGTTTTGTATGGCCGTGGTTACCAAGATTTAGCCTTAGGAATCTAGAGACCTTTGACCCCCGCCTCCACATTTAAGGTTCTGAGCTGGCACAGTATGAGCCTCCTTTGTGTCGGCAGCTGCCCCTTGCACCCCCCCCCCCCCCCAACGGAGGCAGAAGTTCCCAATAGAACAGCCCTGTAAACTCTTTGTTCTGCAGATGGATTTGCACGACACACAGTGATGCACATCTTGCAGCTAGAACAGACTATTGTTTCATATTATTTCCTGAGTATTATCTGCATGATTTATTGGACACTCACACCATTGTGTCTGACACTGAAAGTTAGTACTCAGCTCATCTCTCTGGTGTGTTTGTACTGAGAAAGACCTGAGCAGCTGTTTTGATTGACTTCCGTGTGCCAGGCAGTGGGAGGCTCCTCGGGACGAGGCTGGCCTGGGATGTGGTCAGCCCTGACCAACAGGGCCGTTTAATGTTTGATATTGGGACAATGGCTGAAATTCTCCATTTTATCCTTTCTGTCACGTTTTAGTGTTCATCACTAGTATGATGGAACAGCATTACAAACAAAAAAGTAAAATAATGGTACTAACAAACAAAAAAAACAAGTGGCTGGCCCTGGGACTGGAGCTTTGGAGCTTGTGCAGGGAGACTGGGAGCAGGTGCGGCTGTTCCAGAAGCCATCTGCCTCTTTCAGACACCCCTTGTTAAAGGCCATTTGGGTCAGTCCCACCCCACAGGCACACAATGCCTATACAGGCATGCCCTCAGTACTGCTGCCATGGTACTGCAATTCACCAGTAGGAGGTGAAGGAGGAGGAATCTAAGAAATATACATATTTATGCATGTGTGTGGGATATGTATATATATTACACTGTGGGGACCAAATGTCCTTAAAGATGTGATAAAAACCTTTTGACATCATGGGGACCATTTTTTTGGTCCCCAAAAGGGGGGGCTCAATTTTATAAATCTGTGACTGCACTCAAAAAACTAAAACAACAAATTAACAATTGAAGTTAAAAAAATAATTCATGGAATCCATGTATAAACCAAAATGTATTCTAAACTTGACTCAGCAACACACGTGTGGCATTCGTTCTACAAAAAAATCAAATATTCATCAGAAAGCTCTTCCCATATCTGTTACAGAAGATTCCATAAATGTGTGGCACTTGTAGGTTGCTTTGCTTTCACTCTTCTGTCCAGTTCATCCCAAACCAACTTGATGGGGTTTAAGTCTGGAGACTGTGCTGGCCACTCCATGTTTTCAAGCTTACCATCTTGTTCTTTTTTTTCCTGAGGTAGTTCTGGCATAGCTTGGACTTATGTTTCAGGTCATTATCTTGCTGTAGGATGAGCCCCTGACCAACTAGGCGTACCAGAGGGTATTGCATGGCGCTGCAGAATGCTGTGGTAGCCCTTTTGGTTCAGGGTGCCTCTCACTCTGTATAAGTCACCGACCCGGGATCCAGCAAAAACAGCCTCTGACCATCACACTTCCTTCTCCATATTTGGCAGTTCATGTCACACAGAGGAACCATCCTTTCGCCTACTCGACGGCGTACAAAAATCCTGCGTGACAAACCGAAGATCGCAAATTTTGATTCATCAGACCTTAGCACCTTCTTCCAGTCCTCAGTAGTCCATTGGTGGTGTTTCATGGCCCAGGCAAGCCAATTTCTTTTATTCTGACGTCTTAGCAATGGCTTTCTTGCTGCAACTTGACCTGTAAAACCTGCAAATTGAAGTCTTCTCTTTGCAGTTGAATCTGACACTTGCTTACTATGACCACTGAAATTGTGGTCAGGGCCATGGCATTAGCCTGGCATAACTGATTTTCCCTCATCCGTGATGAAGAAAGTGTCAATTCTGTTGTCCATAGGCATACTTTTTTAAGTTGGTATTTTAAGTTTTTGTATTAAATTATTTGGTATTTAAGTATTAAATGATAAAAAAACTAAATATATTTAGAAAGTTGCGGTTATTTAATGAGCTATCATAGGTATTAGAATGTATATATGGAGGTTCCTGAAATTTATTTGCCGATTAATACGAAAATACATTCTACTTTTGAGACAATAGCGCAACAGCCACGTTATGATCGTTATGTTACAGCGTCATCTGGCGGAATAAAATGAATTAAAATAAGAAATTATCATTTGACTGCGAAGCCTTTACATATAAAGTGTATGATATAGGCTGACCGGGATACCAGTACGTCACCACTAAGCCTGATTTGCTGAGTTACAGGACATCGTATTGCCTTTTCATTTTCTTTCCCTAAAATGTAATGAACAAGCATAGGGGAGGCGACGCTTATCCTGTATTTCAGTAATTCTGCTTTGTCCGAATCGGGCTCTGCTTCGTTGCACGGCGGAGCGCAGCGCCCTCGCCAGCCACAGCTGCAGTTATGCGACTGTTCTCGCCACTCCCCGCCGCGCACTGGACGGCGGCGTTCGCAGTTACTCAACACTTCTACCAGACGGTGGTACCTTTCCCATTACTTCCTATTTAAACTCCGAAAGGTGCAATTCAGAAGTCGATCGATGACCACGTTAATTTGCTATGTAAGTGTTTCATTACTTTAACACAATTTAAACTTCAGGGAATAATGTAATACATTTAAGTTGCTACACACTAGTGTGTCTGACTGGTGTGATTACCGGGAAATGTTTTATTAGGACTATTGGATATGTCCACGTTATTTAGTGGTGCCTTTTGTTGTCTTTTTTTCATTCCGTGGATTCACATAACTTAAATGAGTAAAGTTTCAAAATGAGCACAAAAATCCTGCTACTACGTTAATTAATCCAAAAAGTGAGATATCTTTATTTAGTTACATCCGTGGCGGTTTTTGTTGGCCTGTAAAAATTCTGTAATTCTATATGTCAAGTGGGTGTGTGTTTTACTTTAATGTATAGTGGGAAACTGGAGAGCCCGAATTACTACTCCGAAATTGATCACGGCTCTTTATTTATTAAAAGTCAGGATATTTATTTTAGTTTACATTTTTTTATATTGTGATTATAATAAGGCTATAGCTAACAAAGGCTGAAAATATGTAAATAAGACGGTGACAAGAATTTTTTCAGGGTGTTAAAACCTGTGGCATGGCATTCCTACGGCGTCATGTGCTTATAATGCCTGCTTTTTCCTGCATTAATGGCACCAGCCCTAAACTTGACGGCTGGTGATAGTAGTTTAGTTTGTCTTGGCTGAATGTGTTTTAAAAAGAGAGAACGGAGAATTACTGTTGTGAATTGTACTTGCCATTAGGAGGACGTGGTAATGTACTACGTCTATATTTAAAATTGCTCTTACAGCATAATTTATAAAGCAAACACCACCTTAGTAGAGTTTAATGTTAGGCTATTGCTATAGTTATTTTTACTATTTCGCGGGTATAGACTTTACCACTGAACCTCCTAATCTTTAAAATCGCTGGCACTTAGTTGACGCTGCCTACTGTCATGCACGCTTGATTTAATAACGCGTGTAACGACTAAGAAATGTAACTTGCCTTAACTTGCATGTAAAGTTGAAAATGGTATTAACAAAAATCTCGGAGTATAAAACTGTTTGGTATTCTTGTTAATAACAATAAAAACAACAACAGCAACAATAATAACGATGCGGGTGACAACAAGAACATGTTGTGTTATACCTATTGTTGCACTATATAACTGTGTGTAGGAAACTTAGGTATGCAGGAAGCAGGATGTATTGCATTACAGCGTTTTACTAGTCATTTACCACAGATACTGATTAAGACAGTCTTGTGCTTTTTGTCATTCATTCTGTCATACTATTACTTTTTTTAAATAGACACACTGTTACTAGAAGGCAGACCACATCTGTAAGAGATTTGACCTAACCTCCATGCTGCTGGTACTGTAGGCTTATGCCCAGGGTGGTCCAAGCTGTTGTGATGCCCTAGGCAGGCATCACCACTAGTGCTCTCCATCTGAGGCAGAAGTTACCTACATTCCCAGAGTAGTGGATTCAGTTATATGTGTCAGAATATTGCTCTCCCTGTGTTTCTATGCATTTCCAGCTGCATTTTCAAAATGTGTGTATCTGTATTTCTGTGTGATGGACTAGCATCCTACACAGGCTTTGCTTTGCTCTATTCTAATCCATGCATCCTGTGCAAGCTGTGCTCTGC
>JAODKL010000117.1:221001-242718 GCA_026780765.1 Petrocephalus schoutedeni
CCCACAACGGCACGGGGAGAACATGCAAACTCCACACACATGGAACTGGGCCGGATTCGAACCCCGGTCCCAGAGGTATGAGGCGACAGTGCTACCCACCGCACCACCAACATTTCATACAATGACACTCAAAAAATTTAAACCTACCAACCAAAACAGCAGAAAGTAATAAAAAGTTCTCCAACCAGGATGTGGAAGTGTAGTAGCTGGGCATTGAATGATTCTGTGTAGTTACTTATGCAACCATTCTCAGAGGCTGAGGACTAGAGCATATGTTTAAGATTATTGTATGTCATACAAAAAGTCCTGATTCAGATGGCTTCTAATTAAACACCTGTTAAAGCTACATATATTGAGTTTAACGGCATTTCTAAATTGCGAATACACTAAACATAGTTGTTGAAACAAAGCTCAATTACCAAAGCTCATTTATTGAATCAGTCACTCATTTGGCAAAACCTTAAATAATTTTCATTGAGTCTGACAATATGCAGATCTGATTAAACTTTTTTGTTTGCAAAACTCTAAACATGTTATCTGTGTTGAACTGGGGTGATGCCAAATGGCAAACATGGGTTGCCAAAGGCAAACACAACTACCACATAGTCGTCATCAGCAACATACAAAACCTCATAAAAACTGTAATGCAGTACTTGATGTGATGCTCGTCTTGGCTGAGGATGTGGATTCAATTCAATTACATCTCTTTAGTTTTTCCTAAATTATACATTTACCCAAGTGACCTTATCTCCTGGTTCTCCTCCATCATCATGCTCTGCTTACAGCCCCAGCCGGATTCTGTTAGAAAGGATGACAATCCACACTATCAGGTCGAAAGCAGGTGCTGACTCTGTTTCAGATTGCCGGGAGCACACACCCTGATGTTATTGCTTACCTTAAAAATCAGCCCCCTGAATCCACATACCCTACACCGTTGGAAGCGCACGTACCCTATGCCTACGCATGGTATGTACCCTACACTGTAGGTATCTGCGTACCCTACCCTGTCGGAAGCCGTGTAAGGCATGTACCTCTGTACTCTGTCAGAATCCGCATACCCTATGCTGTAGGTATCTGCGTATCCTACACGGTTGAAAGACGCACACCCATGCCTATGGAAGGCATGTACCCTACTCTGTCGGAATCCACATATCCTACACCGTTGGAAGCTGCATACTCTATGCCTATGGAAGGCATGTAGCCTACTCTGTCAGAATTCACGTACCCTATGCTGTAGGTATCTGCGTACCCTACTCTGTCAGAATTCACATACCCTACACTGCTGGAAGCGTGTACTCTATGCCTACGGATGGCATGTACCCTACTCTGTCAGAATCCACATACCCTACGCCATTGGAAGCCGCATACCTTATGCCTATGGATGGCATGTACCCTACACCATCAGAAGCCGCGTACCCCATGCCTGTGGAAGGCATGCACCCTACTCTGTCAGAATCCACATACCCTATGCCGTTGGTAGCCACGTAGGCAACATCTGTAGTTACATTTCTGAGGAATTACACATATGGACAAGACATACCAACGGCATACAATCTATGTGTATATAAGTATGAATCAGCTTCAATCGTGCACGAAGGATGGGGGTCATGGGAAATACTGCTCTTTAAAATGTATTAGGGAGATGCTTCTGTTGTATACATGACTGGAAAATTTAAGCAACATTTTTATCTAGTCCATATAGCACTTTGCAGCAACAGAAGTTGTTTTATTTGTGTTCATCTCAGTATCACCTACATTAGGAAGCAGACAAAAGACCAGAGATGATCAGGAATCAAAGGAAATTTTCTAATGCTGTCCTGCATGTGGTGATTTACGGAGCCCATAAAAGTTTCCCTGTGGAAAATCTTTTAGGACATTTAAATAAATGCTATCAATTTCCATCCATCTAGAATAATTTCTCATTTAAATGCACTCCCAAGCACAGGATGTATCCTAAACTTTTTATTCAAAACAAACTGTTGGATGGAATGTGACATTGTAGGGACTTTGGATGGCCTGCTTGAGCTGTGCCCTTGCATTTAGAGAGAATTTGGCAGTATTATCCCACCAAGAACAGGCCTGTCTACCCCATAAGCTCACCAAACAAACATTGAAAGACATTTTTACTTTTTTAATCTTTCCTAATTTAGCTTTTAAGCCAAAGTTGGACATCATAAAATCAGAACAGCTCACAATATTAATCTAAAAAAGGGGTAATTCGATATTTTGGAAGTACTTGGGTTAGCACTTCCAGTATTATATTCTTATTAAAACAAAAAGAAAACCTGTCATGTATGTATGTATTTATACTGATGGTATTCTTAGCCCAGGCTATAGCTCAGTATAATAATGTATTTAATGACGGAGACAACAATTTTGATCAACAGAAGTGATTCTGCAAGTCAAACAGATGGTTACATTCAGAGAAATCTCAGTCTGACATCTGGGATAAAATGCCCCAGTGCTTATCAAGAAAAGACATTTTGGAAGAAGCTAAGTGAAGGACTGGCTCTTACCTGGCCCGGCGTGTCACACAGAGAGACAGCAAGCACTGTGACGGGGATGATCTCTGGGCAAGCAGTAGCACGAGGACTAGTTAGGAAGGTTATACTGACCCTCTCTGTCTCACACCCATAGGACTCACAGCTGGTCAAATTCCCACAGCTGCTTGCATCACATTTTCTCTTACTCACACACAGCTCATATATTCCTCCCATTGTGGGGACTCTCCATTCATTTATAGGGGCAGAACCCTAACCCAGGGGTCTCCAACTCCGGTCCTGGTGGGCTACTACCCAGGAGGTTTTCAGTGCTACCTGGCTTCTAATGAGCCACAGCTGTTCTCAGGTAAATCCCAGGAACAGGTGTGGCTCATCAGAAGCCAGGTAAGACAGAAAATCTCCTGGGTAGTAGCTCTCCAAGTATTTTGATTGCAGTCACAGGTTTATACTTTGAGTAGGGCTGCAGCTATCGATTATTTTAGTAACCGGGTATTCTATCGAAAATCTGTTTCATCAACATACCGCTTAAAGTGCTTGGTAATTAGCAATGGAAATGACCGTGATTCTATGCCGTGAATGTCAGTGTTTGGAACTCTTCACCATCTCAGTGACTGAGGTTTGCCGAAAATTTCTCCGCCATTCTTTTAGTCGGGAGTGTGGCTGTCGCTACCTGATCTGTACAGCCACGCTACTCTGTTTCTTTCTTTTCTGTTTCTACTGCTCTGCTACACGTAATGCGGCATAAGCAGACTGTGTGACAGTAATAATCCTCCATGTGAAACATGGCCGTGTGGATTAAAGAAGCATTGTGGCAAAGAATTTGTATTGAGGATTTTTTGTAGTAGAGTTATTTGAATTACTCAATGAAATGAATTGTTGCAGCCCTAATTGTGAGAACCAGAAAAATCTCCCCACAAGGTAAAAAGTATAAATTTTTGACATTTGTTCCTGGCAACACACACACATACACACTTTCACATATAATTCACCGATACTCTTGGTTCTGTTGTGTAGTATTTGTCCAATTTCCTCGCACATAAAATTATATAAAATTTTTCACACACAAAAGTATTTAAGAAAGTTGCCATCATTTTTAAATTTATACAGCAGTTTATAAATATCATCCATTGCCATACACAGTATCGTGTGATGTAGCGCAGATTGCAAAATCAGACTGAAAAGTAATATCTTTGGGAACACCCTCATCAAAACAGACTTAGCATGTTTTAAAAGAAGTCACCATCATAACCACCATTCAAACAGTTACACTTCTTGGAAGAATCTTACCTCTGATTACTGCCCTCCAGATAACAATTCATCTGCCTCGTAATTGCCAGGGAACCTGACGGAGGGGGACCAAGTGCTACAACGCCCAGTCCTGCCTTTTCTGACCCAGGGTATTTTCAGCTCTCCTCACTTGGTCCCAGAAGCACTAAAGACAAGGTGCTAATCCCATTATTGAAGGCAGACATAGGCACAGTAAGCCAGCACTCTGCTGTCATCACAGGATACAGCACTGATCTCAGTAACAGTCCCCAGTAAAAATACAAGGAGTCGTGGCATAGGAGTGGAGACGTCAATGCTGATCTGGGTTTGGGTTAAAGTAGTGAACGCTAATGGAGAAAGAAGAAAAGGTCTTTTCCCCCATTCTGTAAATGACTTAAGGACATTACCAAAGTGTTAATATGGCAGCCAAAGAACATTAGCAAACACAGTGCAGATACAGGACTAAGTGACAGCTACCACCAACCCAAGTCAAACTTAAGTTTACCAAACTATTCAAGATTCCAAGCGTTTATTGTCATATGTACAGAAAAAGTAGCATTTCTCTGTACAATGACATTCTTCCTTTGTTGTCCACGCACAAATGCCAAGTTTAATTAAATAGACTTGGCATCTTGGCAAACTATGAAACCTGCTTGAGTAATGCTTGTCAAGCACACCGATTTTCCCAGTGTAACAATTTCTGCTGTGAATATTATTTAAACATAGCTGCTCATCAGGCCTAACAAGAACCACGTGTATATTTATATTATGTCCCATTACATGTTAAACTTTATGGCGACTGATGGCACCTGCTCAGCTAAAGAAATTTCAATGTAATTATAAATTATACTAAGGTTTCACCCAGACCAGGTAACTGGTCTAAAACCATTCATCCGTGATACGAGCAAGAAGCCACGCCCGCACAGACACACAACACCCAAGGAAGAAACGGGCACATGGGAGATGAGCTTTTTTCCCCTCCTGTTTATTGAGAGAGAAGCAACAGAACATTTAGTAAAGGCGCTGAGGCTTCCCCATGGTGCTCTTGATGTAGAGCGCCCGCACATTCTGCCAGTTCTTCTTCAGCAGGGACACCAGGAAATTAACTGCCAGGTGGATGTTGTAGACCAGCTCCTCCTCAGTCATCTTCACATGACCCACTGCCACGGCCAAACAGAGAACCTAGGCAGGCGTGGGGAGAAGCCTCTTACTGGGGTGCCAGAGGGACAGCTCCCTAAATCCATCACCACCTTCTGGTACTGACAGTCACTTTCCAGCAACCTCGGTTCCCCCTCATTCTAGCAGAGGGAGTTCTCCACACAGAGAACAGCGTACTGTAACTGTTGCAATAACAGCAGGGGAAAATAAAACTAAGTTTGTCAATTAATATTATAGAGCTTTGGGTATGTAGTGTTGGTTGACCCATTGACTTAATCTATACTCGGAATATGTTAAGTTCAAGAGCACGCCTGCAGCTGCATGAATAAACAGCCTCACGGACCAATTCACTTCACATTAGAAGACTGTTTAGTCAGCAGAGCAAGAAGCATGCAATATTAGGCCGCTTCTCCACAGCACCCGGTATTGTACATTAGCTACTTCAAGAAAGTGTACCAACAGTACAGTACTTCAATGTGTTTTCTACTAGGATAAATACTGGTACCAGCTCTGAATGACATCACAACACAAGGTGGGATATTTCGTACTGTATTTGAGAAATGGCTGCAGTATCAATTCATGTTGTATATTGTATATTTGTATATTAGTATTTATTTTGTTGTAATAAACACTGGAGTATCAACATTTAAAATTTCCCACAAACCTATCTAGCAGTGGTTTAAATGTCAAGGACAAAAACGACTCAGAACGCATGTAGCACTCATGCAAAAGCAGAACAGGTAAACTTTAAACTGATTTTTAAACATATGCTAGAAAATCTTGAAAAGGGATAATCAAAATAGTAAAACTTCCTAAGTTTTTTTTCCCCTATGGCACAGTAAAAATGTTTTAGAACTTACACACCCACCACCCCCCCCCCCCCCCCCCCCCAACGCTATACTGTCCGTACAGAATTGAAAGTAAGAAAAAGCCCAATTTTAAACTAGCTGACTAGCAATGTAAAATGCATGTACATAACAGCACCCTTAGACCACAAAGTGAATGTTCCCATTTCAAGATTCAAGAACTTTCACACATGTTCACACATGCCATGGACTGCAATTAAGTACTCAGGTCATGGATAAGGTTTAATAGAATGAATCTTAATGAAGAATTAAACTTGGGTGAGTAAATCTCAATGGGATAAAGTAAAGGGTACATTTTAGAAGTGGCAGCTTACCTTCTTCATCTGGAACTTGATGGTGGATTTGACCTCGTCCACCTTGGTGTTCAGGTTCTCATTGTGCGTGAGAAGAGAGGGAAATTTGCCGGCCTTGTTGAGTCCTGGGCCCAGGATACGGGGAATCTGCTTGATCAGAGACTCGGAGGCTAGGAAGGCATCGTACTTCTTAGCTGTTTAGGAAAAGAATACTATTGTCAAATATTAAGTGCCGGACTAGCCTTACTGCATATAATTTCCATTTTCCAGAAGGTGACATGGGATGTGGGACCATACTGATTACACTGAATTATAAGCAGTGTATTGCTGATCTGGATTGTACATCAGTTTGAATAACAGCCTCTCCCAAATCAAGATATGAACTTATTGGCGGCTGGATGAGCTGTCAGCATTCAGCCCAGCAGCTCGCAGGGTCCACAGCTCACCCAGCTTCTTCACCAGCTTCTTATTCTTGTTGAGCTTCTTGAGTGCCTCGATGTCCATGTGCGGGAGGTCAGCCGCCTTGGCCTCATCACAGTGCTGCTGGTCACCTAAGATGCATACTGAGAACTTGGGTCTGGGGGTGGTCTTCAGCCTGAGGGGACAATGACAGATCCACTGATGGCACAAAAAGGCCAAGGCAGACCATATACATCCCCATCTCCAGCCTGCACATCCCACACTAACAAGGCAAAACTGAAGGCTTACCCTGAGGGTCTTGGCAGGACTTCTCCCCACGACTCCCACCAGGGATACCATTTAAGAGCAAAATGGTCGGCTCTGGGCGGGCCTTTGGGAACAGTCCCCAGCCCGCCCTTTGCCTCCCCTCATGTTTTAAGACCCAGGGTGAGGGTCCGCCTGCTTCCCCAGAGAGTGGGTTTCAGTCAGGCTCCCCAAAGCTCTTCTGCACTGCGCACTCCAGGACTGTCTGAGGTGCACCTAAACCTAGGTTAAACTGCACCAAAACCTGGCAGCCACATGGCCGTGGACAGGGCTGGGGTGAGCAGGCAGAAGCCTGGGTGAAACAGAAAAGAGTCCAAACCTGACAGTGCCAGAGAAACGCTTATCCTTCTGGGGGTCGTAGTTCTTCAGGCTGATCTGAAGCTCAACCGTCTCCAAAAACCTTCCAAGGACAGAGGCAGCAGTTTCAGAGACATGGTCGACGGGTATAATATATGGGAGGATCACACTTTTCTAGTTATACAACACTACACTATGTAAATACAGCACAAATAACCCGTTTTTACCAGGACAAGCCCATTAAAATGTACACATCCAGTGAGTTTGCTACTTAAGCAGTACTTTGTGTTCTGTGTCTTTGCTACTTGGGATTTCCTCATTATTACCACTTAACTTACTCCAGGTGTATATTTCTATGGTGCCACTTTAGAGCGTACTCTACCGGCTCAACCCACACAACGTCATCTCAACCTCTTCTGTGGCTTCTCAGAGTCTCATGTAAATTTAAAGAATAAAGTGATGGAAAAATGTAACAATAAGACGAACGTCATGGGAAACACACTTATTTACCAGCACCCAGTGGTACAGCACGGGCTGAAGGAGCACCGTCTTTATTCCTGGCTGACAGCTGCCTAGTACTCATTACCAGCAGATTATATGAGACCCCCCGACGGCGTGCCTTCTGCTTACTTGCGCGGCTTGGCCTGCGAGCCCTGCAGCGTTTCGCGCACGGCCTCGTACAGCGTATCCCTGGAAACCTTGCTGCGGAAGATGCGGGACGACGCCGATGGTCAGGCAACAGTCACAGCAATGCACAGCATAACGGCAAAGCCGGGCGATTATGAGCCAAGCAGGAGTTAAAACTAATGTCGAAAGGAAGGAATACCGATAGAAAGCAAAGCAAATCAATCGGAACGTTAGCATCATTTTAACGGTCAATACTTAAGACTAAATGTCCTTTGTGATAAATGTACTTAAATTCTCATTTACAATAACAAACAGAAATGAAGGTATGAAACGGGTACACTGCCATCAGCCGAAACAGACCTACTGAAATGGGCAGCACGATTTTATCATCTATAATCCTATGATTACATAAAATTGTGAAAAATACCGAGTCTTAATGTCGAGTAGAAGATTCTTTAACACTCAGGTTGATTTACCTAATTAAATTACCTGTCGATTAAAACAGATTGGACTCATAGAACAAATTGTACTGAAGACGGCTAGATGACTCCCATATTACTAGCCGGTACGTTTCAGACAATCAAAATTATTCTTAGTCCTAAAGTCTCAATGTCAGAAATAATTACACCTCAAAACAAACAAGGTCTTTAAAACTATCAACCGAAACATACATTAGCAATAATCATTTCTAAAAGAATATTTCTCACATAAAAACTTGCTCACCTCATCTTGTCTGCACGTTCCACACCACAAGGAGCTGAAAAGAGGGCGAGGAAGCGGAAGTAGGCCTCTAAATAGCTACGCCGATGTAAAATGTCCTCCCCTTGCGGCCATATTTGTAATGTCTATCGCTCTGAGACTCTCTCAACCGTGGACGTAGGTTGCGCATGTGCCGGAGTTGAAACCCAAATAAGCAAATAAAAACTAACCGAAACGAACACAGAAAAATAGCTAAAATAACTAAAGGCAAACCAAATACAACAAAACGTACATTTCCAGTTCCTTTGAAAATGTCAGTACAGACAATTAAAGGCAATAAGGAATATCTATGCAAATATATGATGGACCTTAACTTATTGGTAACGTTGCAGGTTTGGCAGATGGCCTAAAGTCTTGCATTACTTGAACAGTCTATTAGTTTAACACGGTTGACTATAATCGGCAGCACATGCACGCCTCACATCCACGGTTAGCTCATATCCTTAATGAGAGTGTCATATTTTCAAGTAAAATATGGAGGTTTTCTTTCTCGTAGGTAAAGGGTAGACACAAATTCTGTAACTACTTTGCATACAAAGTATTTACTGCCATTTATGGGCATGTATTTATGCTATTTACACAAGGGGCAGTGGTGGTGTAATGGTTAGGGATGTGACTGTGTAATTAGAAGGTTTCCAGGTCAAGTCCCTGACCTGCAAGTACCACTGAGGCAACCTTATGAAGGTACTGCTCCCCAGGTGCTGAAATGGCTGCCCACTGCAGTGTCAATGTCACATGGGTTAAATGCAGAGGACATGTTTCATGGTGTGCTGTGTCAATGATGATTAATCACTTTTCACTACAGGTGTTCTTCCCCCCCTATTTGGTACACCACTTTTATTCACATACTTTATATAGTCACTGATATATTGCAGGCGAGTTATTTCACAATAAACCATGCTTTATTTACTATGACAAAATACACAATATTCTGGAAAAATGTCTTTATTTGTAGCAGAACTTATAACATTCTAACAAACTCCATGTCTGCTGTCCAACATGAACATTGTTTCCTTTGCTGTCCCATTCAGTTTTAATGCTTGGTAAAACCTAATATTTACTTTTCAAATAACATCAAATTGTAAAGCACAGATACAATACAGCGGGGCAGCACATGGAATGGATATTTATAGCAAAGTCAATCAATTCTGCCTTAGAAACCACTGAGCAACCATGAACACATTGATCCACTTCAGAGCAGACTGAAACCCCTGTGCCATGAGAATGGCTTGATTTGCTCCATGAAAATCAGGAGACCATAGTGGCATTATGGTGGAATAAGTGTCTTTGGGGAAACAACAACCACCCTCTACTATCAGGATGGGTCGATCCGCTTCAGGGCAGCCAGGAGAGACTTTTTCAGGAAGGTCTCATGGGAAGCCAGGCAGCAGGACAGGGTGTGCTTGTGTGCGCTCACCTGGGCAAACGTACACAATAACTTCAGCCCACTGGAAGTAGCTGGTGCCATTTCCTTCCCCCACAGTTGTATTATACACTTAAACCTGCTGTACAGGTACCGTTTGGCTCATAAGGAGATTTTTTTTTTTTAAACAGACTTCCTATCAATTTAATTTGGGAGGTCTGATCACTCGTTTCAAGACGGGTGTCACAAGGACCTTTATATGTCATATCAGAGAGAACATCACAAAAAAAAACCTTTTCACACAGGTGAAACCGTAATACAATTAGTACATTTAGAGTCTTTTTTGGTGTTTAAGGTGCTGAAATTCTTAAAAATGGTATGGCAAAAGGCACAGAGGACCAATAAACAGTTTGTAGTACTATATAAGGACTACACCCTTATAAAGACATTCATGATCCCCTCTCAAACAATTAGCAACAAATCAGCCATGTGTGTTGAATAACTGCCCTCTCCATGTTAAAATATATTACACGGGTTTCCTTCCCCCCGTTTTCCTGGGCTACATCAGAAATCTATGCTCAGTCTGCCTGTACAGATTTTGCTTTACGTCCCTTCCTTGGCTGAGCACTCACATGACTGGGATACTTGTTGAGGACAGCGATCACCATCTTGGCAAACGTCATGGACCTGCTGAAGTCGGGCGCTTGCTGGCACAGTCGGGTGATAAACTGGGAGAATAACTCTCCAGTGAGCTCCAGCTGTGAATCGCAGACAATCAAAGAACAATCGCTTTGGTGCTGCAGGCCAAAGGGAACGGACAACACAGCAGGCCGCACAGACAAACGCAGAAACAGTACAATTATCAGAGGCGCTGCTTTGGCCTTTTATTGCAGCAGGGAGGAAGGTGGCATCGTAAGCAAAGAACTGTACATTCAACTCCTTTTAGGGAATCTAGGCTGGGTACATGGACCTGGATATCTACAGTGAAAAAACACATTAACAATGTAGCCCTTTAAACTACATAAATTGTGTCTGCTCTTAACCTTTAATAAATCACTTTAAAATCTAATAACTCACAATTTAGATAATTAAAGTAAATAAGTAATAAAATTGATTTTTATAAAAACACATCATCCTGAACTGTAAATTCTAATCGATGAAATCGATTTATCGCCCAGCTCTAATACCTACTGAAGATTGTAGTCCCATATCAGACAAACATACCTATTGAAAATTATAGTCCCGTATCAGACACAAAGGCAAAAGAATGGCTGATGAACACTGAATCCCTTTTACAACACAGAAAACACATCTCTGACACCTATAAAGACAGCAATCATAAAGAAATGTTCATTACTTCACATTTTATATCTGCCTAAGATGAATATTTAGGGTAAAGTCAGAAATTCAAACATACTAAACCAAATGTCTAGCTGATGACTAACACCCCAGCTGTGTATAGCTAAGCCGGAAATCACTGAAAGCCCCCCTGAGTAGGGTGCTCACCTTGGAATCCAGCAAGGTATGCATCACCAACAGGACCTCCTCACCCCAAGTCACCTTAAGGGTCTCCCTAACAACAAGAGAGCTGATTCTTCATCACTGCAGTCATCATTACACTCATCATTTTATTAGACACGTACCCAAATATCAGCAGCTGATGCTGAGGCTCAAGGCAGTCCCCAATCAGTCGACAGAGCAGCTCGGCTTGGACCCTGTCTGCTCACAGGACGACAGCGATTTACACCTTTGAGTGGTCCAGACATGTTCTTATGAGTTACAGCTAACATACTCATTACAACTAAAAGGGGCGTAGCTATGGGGAAGAGCAGATCACAGCAAATGCACTCATACAGAAATGCAGGCACTTGCTATAAAAGGAGGAAATACGCTGGACCAATTAACTTATTATAAAATTATAGGTGGCTCTCAACTTAAATAAAAACACGTTAATCCTCATGAACTGAGAAATGCCTGCACTTCAGCCTAGCCGTGGGGTTCTTTGTGTATGTATGGCCTGTGTCGGCTGGCTCACAGTTCTGAGAATTCCCACGCCTGGCATCCCGTTAGCTGGGATATGCTCCAGGCTGCCCACAATTCTATAATGACTAAGCAACTGGACTAAGGATAATGTATAAGCAACATGAGGAGATACGCTGAGAAGTAAGCATTGACAAGACATACTCATCTGGCCCGTCTGTAAAATGGGGCCGAGCAGCGCAGTGCAGGCCGGCCGAGGATAGCGGCTGCTGAATGAGGCCGCCGCAGAAAGCAGCGAGCGAGAGGCCGGATCTCGCAGGGAGAGAACCTGCAGGGAAAAAGGACCAGCAGAGGCTGCAACATGACTAACTTCAACGGGAACGTACACCTATAATTGCGTAACCCAGGGGAAATAAATTTTAAATAAAAACACACTTTTTTGAAAAAGAGGCTCCTGGTGAGCACAGTGGCTGTGTGCTGGCTAAGCTCAGGGCTCAGGGACAGGAGGCTGCCACAGAGTGGAGGCAAGGTCTGCTCCAGCACCTCTGACAGCTGCAGTTCTCTGCACAGCAACTCCACCTAGGGAAAGAGGAGGCAAAAGGCAACATTGCCAATATAGAGTTTTGTAGGGTTTTTTCTAGCACATTTTATTTGTATAGAGGCGAACAGCTTAAAATTACTGCTGGACCCAGCAGCTGACAGTGTGCCATGTAATTCCTGCCTCACGTTATGACTGATTTGATAAAAGTCTGCAAATTAAATAAATGTAAAGAAAACTGCACCAACACAGTAGAAATACCAGCACACTAACAAGTCTCCACATAAAATATAACATTTCCAGCTGTGTATATGGTCCGCAGGAGTCAACAAAAAGTCTCCACATTTTGACCGATGCTTTCGATCATTAAAAAAAATAACATTGTTCCTTCTATAAGTGTTCTAATTAAATTCTAATATTCTAAATTGTCTACAGTCCATTGAGAGTATTCCGGGGTCCATAGATGTGCATTGTATTATTCTGAATTTGTGCCGAATTATTAACCAGTCTTTCGAACAAAAAGATAGGGTCTATTATAACTATACTGAGGCACTCACCTGGCATGTTTCACACCGATTGAAAACTTGAAGAACTGAGACAGACTTTTTGTCCCACTGGGGAAAAACAAGATTAAACTTAAAGCTATTCCATTAGCAGCCACGAAATATTCCACAATGACTGAAATCCTGACATTATGTTCTGCAGACAGTCTTACAGACAAACTGACCTCTCCAGGAGTCTCCAAAAGTTCTTTGATTTGAGTAACGGAAGCCTGAAGTGGGGACGCCCAAATAAAGAGAAGAAAGACTGCTGTTTTATTTCATTCCCATTTGGTTCACTTGCCGTTATTGTGCCAATGCATCACTGCAGCTCTCCACAATCTTACCTTTATGTGCTCAGGCATCGCAACACTGGTACCCTCAGGGAATGATTGCTGAGGCTCCAGGAAGGCCACCACGTGAAGACCCTCTGTAGTGAGGGCAGCCGTCTCCTGCTCGATGTCTTGGACCTGCGATGGCAGTGCTTCCTTATTCCCATCACCCCCGTGGGTGGAAGGGAGGTCCAGTCGCATTTTCTTACTCTGGCTCCCTCCTACTTCAGGGTCCAGCTCAGAGGCCTCATTTCTTCTCTTTCCATGCAGCAGAAGACCTGGCTTTCCCACAGGCTCCTGTGGAGCTCTTGTGGGGCACGGGCTACCAGAGGCACTCTCCAGGCTCGATGCAATGTGGTCAGCATTACCCAGCCTCCGACACAGCTGCTCCAGTTTGGACCTACACTGTGCAGAGTAGAGCTCACATCCCAAGAGATCCTCCATGCCCAGATCGCGACAGAGCTGGCCAAGCAAGACATGGATCCAGGGATCCGGGGCAGGGTCCTGCTTAAGGCAGTCCAGGAGCCGAATCAGGCAGGCCCGTGGGATGAAGGGGTAGATCATTCGGAGGAAGGACAAGAGACCACACTTGAAGGCAACGGGGAACAGACAGACCAATGGGATTCTGAGGGAAGCAGGGAAAATATGTAAGGTTATCCCAAAACCTGCATACACACTGACCCTTTGCGGATTAGACTGCCCACCCCCGTTTTAAATCAGCACAACCTTCATCAAGGGAAACGATCAAAGAAGCCAAGTGACCGCCCTACTCAAAGCCCTTGCCATGTGGTATTTCACTGCAGGACACGCCGACACTTATAAACTTACAACGATAAATTCCGCGTGTCCCCGGCGACGTGCGGCTCCTCCTGACACAAGGTGTCCAGACAGGCACGCAGCGACACGTCCGGGTAGGAGCGCCGCTGGCGGTGAAAGAGCCGCACGGCTCTGCTGGTTCCCCGGACCCCTGACAGCAGCGACTGGAAGAGCAGGCGTGTGCGCCCGTCAAAGCGCCGCAACAAGCGGCCCGCTTCCATGCCGCGCAGCCACAAATATCAGCTAAATATCAGATACGGACTTGGACAACGAGACGGCTTAAAAGCTACATTTTTAAATGGAGGACTGACTGGAAATTCCCGCGAAATTGAAAATTAAACATCCAGCATAAAACCGGAAATGAGTCACTGCCTACGAAACTTCCTACTAAAATGTATTTTACAAAGTAAAAGTCCCTCTAAGCTGACTGCTTACAGAAGCTAATACAAGAAAATTAGTTCACACATTTATACATATTAACGCATTTGCGCTTAAGTACATTCTGCGTAAATCGGAAGATGCCATCACCTTTAATCAGCATTTTCGGAAAAGTCATTTACACGCTGAAAAGGTCTACATAACGCCATCTCTTGGTCGGTCGTGCCGTGCAATGTACTTGCAAGTTAGTTTTCCCTTAAGAAAAGCTTTGAGTTGGATTGTGTAGTTACAGGGCTTTTGTATTCTGTGAGTGAATCTTTGATCTAGGGAGGACAAAAATGTATAGGGTCTTACGGAACAATATCGAGTATACTGCAGACACCTCCAGCATATTGATTTCGGGGAGGCGAGTGCGGGATAAGCGGGTGCTGGTTAATCTTGGTCGGCATTACCGCTGAACAGATTTCCGGTGTTCTGTCAAATCACGCAACCTATCAAAACGTACTCAAAGGCAGCTTTGCGCATGCGCAGCGGTAGCATCTTTATCAGTTTCAGATGCTTCATTGTCATCGTTTCCACTACAACGAAATTAAGTTTCGTCTGACAGTCACAAAAAAAGCCACTGACAATTCGCACACAACTACACATCAAATTGATAACAAGAGTTTCTCGTGTTCCTTCTTCGCCAATGCGTTTCACCTGGTGGGGGCTAGTGAAGTAGTCTAGGTGGGACCGTCTGTACCAAATTCAGTCAGTTCAAATACTGCAAGATACCAATGCTCTGAGAAATGGTAATTAGCGTTTAAAAAAAAAAAAAGCATGAACATTTTAATGCCCTCAACGTGTTTGAAGATTACAACTAGAAATCACATCCTAAAAACCATTTGTATGCTTTCAGGTTAGGCAAACCAGCCACTTTGTATGACAAGCAAAATTACCTGGGACACAGCAGCCTGTTAGCTCAGCATCACCATCAGGAGTGGAATGCAAAAAGAAAACCGCATCCCTTAGGCCAAACGAAAGCCGCAAATCCAGGGATACAATAAATCGATCATTAACGATATCCTGATAATGAACAGCGGGCGGCTCATGACCGTTACAGCAGCACTTTTTTTTTTAAAACAGACAACAGGCACTCGAAACACCACAACGCACCGATAAAGGCGTTTGTGAAACAATGTTTTATTCTTTTCCTGTGAGAACATCTTTAAAAAACCCTTTATAAAGTGAACTCCATTGGTACAGTGGCATTGCAAGCACCTGGGCTTTCACTAAGAAAGTTATTGCCCCCTCCCATTAGGGGATTTTAAAAAGGTAGCATGGGGTGGGGGACGTTGGACATTTAGGGTACATGTATATATAAAAGTTAATACAATCTAAAATCTTGTGTTTGTTTCATACATGAAGGTGGTATACACTCACCCTTGTTCCAATAACATACTTAATCTGCTCGATTTTTCTAACAAGCTAATAATCAAAAGTTTCCCCTCTAGTCTCTGCATCTAGCAAGAACACAGCAAGGTTGATTAACTTCATTGCACTATACAAACCATATTAAAAGCACCCTTAACATAAGTCATATTCAGACCAAGTCATGCTTTTGCAATATTGCATTGGAATAAGAAAAACAATCACATGGCATTGCCCCACCCCCCTTCTGAACCTTACTTTAGATCAGGGGTGCCCAGCTACAGTCCTGGGGGCCAGAATCCAACAGTTTGCACATTTCCCTGCTCAAATGTCTTAAAATCAGCCAAAATACCAGGTTTAATAGGCATGCTTGAACAGGGGAATCTGCAAAGCAGGTTGGATTCTGACCCTCCAGGACTGGAGTTGGGTACTCCTGCCTTAGATAATCATTTCCTATAACAAATAGCCACTCAAACAGTGGCTATAGGTCATTTTCACAAACCCAAATCACAAGTGGATGCTTTGGGGAACAGACAAGTCAGTGAGGGTGCTGTGCACAGACCCATCAAGGTACAGGTAACTTCTTGGGTCAGATAAGAATCCCCCCACCCAAGCCATCAGGGTTGGTTTTAGTCCCTTAACAGGGACTGTCAGCTTTCGGACAGCAGGTGGTGGTAGCACTGCTCAGAGTGGGTCATAGTCATTGTCCAAGTAAAAGTGGAAGTATTCACCATCCTCATCCAGAAAGTCGTCACCGTCTAACAGGGTCAGGGCGATGAAGCAGTGCAGTAGCTGCAGGCTCTCACCGTCAAGCTCCTCCAAGGTCTCGCTGTGGGGCTGGCAGCAGAAGGTTAGCCTACACACCTAGAGCAAAGAACTTCAGACTGACATTTAAAGACCCTCTGGCAGCAATCCTTCCTTCAACCTGATGCAGACCATTCCTCTTCCTGGATTTGCAAATTGAAGCATTACTTTCATACTCAAAAGTTCCATCAAAACCTCATATCCTCACCACCACACAAGAGCATTTGTCTTTGTAGAGACTGTCCATTCATTTCAACTGGCATAAGCTTAAACCCCCACTCCCCCCGATAATGTTACCCTCTACCAAGCCATAACCTAACCCATAAGTAAATCAAAACACTTGACTTATAGATTGATTGCAATCACAATTTTATAAAACTGATTTTCCCCTCATGGAGTGAAAAGGTAGCACCTACAATCTCAAAATAACAGGTCTTTCCAATTGTGGGTGCATTTGATCTCCACAAAGCAACAGCAGAAACTGCTTAAGTACATTTAAAAAAAAAAAAAAAAAAAAAAACAATCATTCCTGTACAAATGCAGTTTAAATGATTTGCCAACTGCTCAGCAATTCCACTTAGTGTATATTTTGGGGTTTTTAATACAGAACATATGGGGGAGGAACCATGGCAAAAAAAAAAAAAAAAAAAAAAAAAAAAAAAAAAAAAAAAATACTGCCAGACAAGTCAGTTAGATGCAGCAGTGAACCTACAATAAGCTACTTTATGTACAGTACTATATTTTCTATGCAGTTCAGTAATTAAATTGAAGAAATTTGAAAGCTGTATTTTGAGTCAATAAAATTCAATAAAGTGTAATGCCGTGTATTTTATTACCTGATATTTATGCAATATATAAAATGCCAATTAGATGGTAATCTGCTCGGGGGTGGGGGGCTTACAATGATCATCCACTTATGTGATCAATTTCTCCCAGACAGACGTGATCACTATAAGCACTTTCCACAGTGAATACATCACATCCATCCTGTGATGTTCAGGTTAACTGCCAGATTTCACAGCCAGGAGTTACTGAACCTGTGCCTGTAATTATGTAGTACACCCAAAAAGGGAAAACTTCACAATAAATGCTGCCAAAGGCCGATTAGTTGCATCTTGCGGAGCAAACTAGATAAACTTTGGCTTTACTTGCTAGTACAGGGTGGAATGTTCTGACAAGCTAATCAAGCCTTAGCACTTTAGAATCTATCCAGTAAGTCATATCCCTGCAACTCCCATTGCTACCACTGCAAGTTTACCTGCCCTCTAGACCATATTAGATGCAGGATTTACTTTGAATTCTTACACAGAATTAAGTGAAACATGTGCAAGGATAGTCATATAGTACAAATTATTTCCCTGAAGATGCACAACATGGAGCTTGACCAACGAAAGTGAGCCAATGCAGACTAGAAACATTCCAAATTTAGTGCCGAGAGCAGGAACTATACGATTGCTACAGACATACCCCAATACCTTTGAGGCCAAACAGCAGTCTGATGGCACACAGCATAGACAGACCTAGTGAGTATCAGCATGTAGTCATTCTAGGAAGCATTACTATGATTATACATTTGGGTTTATTTGACTAGAAGACTAATTACTATAGCAAACAAGGATGGGAACGCTGGTCAGTAACTACTTAAGGTGCATTACCATAGGGGAGCAGCATCTGCGAGGTTGGTAGCCACTGGGCAGTTCATGGCGGTAGATGCATTCGGACTTAAAGGGGCAGGATCCATGTCGCATAAAAAAGGTGCACCTGATTTTACTAGAAAAAAAAAGACAATGATTACTGACTGGTGAGAGAAAAAAAAAAAAAAAAAACCCACACACACTATTACTACTGTAACCATCATTATTCAGCAGCAGTCTTTGGGCACCAACCTGGTCTTCTCTTTAAAGGCAGTGATCAGCGTCTGCTTGGGCTCTCCCTCACTGACCCAATACTTGCTGGGAATATAATAAGGGGACTTCACCCTGCACTGAGGACAGGCCCTGGGGGACAGATGGGTGATGTTCTAAGAGTGAACTATAAATATAAGATGGTTCATACACATTTCTTAGGAAAGTACTTTTGGATTAATCTTACCCTCAATGTTTAAACTCCAGCATATTAGGGACATTAAAAAGCTTTCACTGGGAGGTACAGCTATGCATGGTTCAAGACAAGAGACCTTAGTGCTTAAATCAAGGGAAGCTACTTGGATGCAGCTAAACCTGAAAATGCAGTTAGGGTAAAGGCGAGCTGCCATCTGCAGGCCCTGCACTGGGATGTAACAGCATCTCACAGTAGGAGCATCTGAGTCAGTCCTCACTTGACGACTTCTTCCTGGAAATCCTTAGTCTTCCTCCAGGTGACAATGCACCCCAGGCAGAAGGCATGGCTGCAGTTGGGCAATATGCCAAAGCGCCTGTCCTGGGGGCAAGCCTTCTCATACACCTTGTCCATGCAGATGCCACAGGCGATGTCCTTGCTCTGCTCATACTCGGGCAGAGGCCCAGCAAAGGTTGCTGCTGCCCCACCTGGGATCTCTTGCTGGTTGGAAGTCTTCTACAAAGATCCAGACAAGGGGAAGATGCATAGAGACGTCTTTAGTCCGAGATAGCAATCCAGGAAATGTTAGCAATAATCTGCAATGTTACCAGCACCATCTAAACAACTCATCACTGACACCAAAGCCAGTGCTGAGGAGTCCATGCCACCAAAAACACCCATGTCATTAAGCAAGCAATCATCCCTGGGATGCATATCAGTCACAATTTTAGGAACACTCATTTCAGAAGTACAATTAAAAATTCTTGTTAACCACCACAATATTGGGGTCCCAATCTGACATGGCCAGCAAAGGTTCATCAAGGCATACAAGGTAAATGTTACAGCATTTTCCTATTTGACTGAAAATGTAAACAGCAAAAAGGGACATTTCCCTTGGAGGGGTTCCAATTAGTTGAAAGTCACTAGCAGTCAGGAAAGATAACAGGCTTTCACACTAATGGCATCAGGGACGCCTCATCCTGCATAAGACAGACCATCGTCTCCATCCCAGCACTGGGTCCCTGACTGGTCTCCTCTGCTGCAGGAGGAGAGCCTGCTTCAGTCACAAGGGGGCTAGCAGGCAGGGAGCTGCTGTAT
Organism: Petrocephalus schoutedeni; assembly: GCA_026780765.1. Classification (NCBI taxonomy): domain Eukaryota; kingdom Metazoa; phylum Chordata; class Actinopteri; order Osteoglossiformes; family Mormyridae; genus Petrocephalus; species Petrocephalus schoutedeni. Next base: position 240,787 of record JAODKL010000117.1, read on the forward strand.
ATGGGACCAGGGTCATACTGGGAGAAGGTAGGGGCCCGAGTGCTGCTGGAGCGTGCCGAGTCTGACCCCGATACTGCAGACAGGAAGAACATTACAAGGCAAGATAAGAAAATTATTCAACCACCATTTAAACCAGAGGTGGGGAACCTGACCCACGGAGGGCCGGTGTGGGTGCGGGCTTTTGGGATGATCTCTCAATCAGCCAGTAAGGGCATGTCCCCAGGACTGGAGCTGAGAATGGGATGAGCAGTCATCCCAAAAACCCACACCAGCTCTCCATGGATTAGGTTCCCCACCCCTGGATTAAACCATTAGATTGTCTTTTGCCCGGCTGTGGAAGGCTACAGAAATGCAGTAGGGGGCACAAGTCTCACTACCCTGTGGCTCTAGAGGCCCAGGAGCCACCTCCCCAGCACTCTGCTCTTCCTCTTCGGCGATGTATGTTGGCAGCTGCTCGAAGCCAGGCTGCTGGGACACCAGGCCAGACACTAGGGGCTCTGATCCCCGGCGGTCCCATGGCTGGGATCCTGGAACCAGCAACAGGGAGGGCTCAGAGCCACGGCGCCCTGGCAATGAGCGAACATCCCACATTGGGGGGTGGACAACGGGGGCAGAGGCCCGTCTGCTCTCTGACATCATGCTGCCACGGAGGGGGACATGCCGGTACCTAAAAACGCACAATTGGCACAGAGACTGCAATGAAAGGGAGTCTGATACACATTTGGTGGTTTACTAGAGGTCCCAGATATTACATAAAATCAAGTCTCTGCAAACAGACCTTTTGAATTAAAAAGCCTCACCTGCAGCGGTCTCCAAACCAGCAGAGTCCTTTCTGGAAGTACCTGCAGATTGGCATTGATGGCAACTCATGTGAGAAGTGACAACTGGGGCCAAATCTGCAAGAACCACTGAGGAACTGCCTGCAAAAGAAACACACAGGACTGCAGCTCACTGGTTTCCAGACATCCCCATTCCTGCCATCTTTTACTTGTAAAACTGTTACTTCCAGCCAAGCTGAAATCCAGATGAAAATTAAAAAAAAAAAAAAGTCGTCATTACCTTCAAAAACTAACGACTGTGCATACATTAGAATGGGAACGTGGCGAATGTACATTTAAGAATTTTCTCGCAGCGCACACAAAAACCATAAAGTGACACTCGACTGAGCGTCCAACACCAGTTAAGAGGGAAGCCCTCTAGTCCGTTTAATTGCCCGGCGGCAACAAAGCCAGACTGCGAGGGTGGCTGTGAGTGCGACAGCAGGACTGCCCGTGATCGAGGGCGCTCTCCCGCAAGCAGGAGTTGGAAAGAGCGAACGTGAAGTCCTTTGTGCTTCGAAGCCGGATGTAAACACTGAGGGCGGGGGTGGGGGCACTGGGATTCTAAGCGAATGCAACGTTTGCACTACAAGTACAAAAGTTCTTTCGGACCCACTTTAGTTTTAGGCAGCTTAAGCGTACAGCCGTTTCCTACCTGCAAGGCGCCCTATATGCATTAAAGGCATGAAGGCTGGCATTCCTATGCATAACGCCACTTCGCTCCATCTGAATCTCCGAGACACAGCGAGTTGCATGGGATCGCATGGCAGCGCCCCACGTCACGGCCCTACGTCACAGTTTACGTCACAGCCCGGCTCCCAAACAGCGGGGGCATAAACAGTGTTGCCAACTTAGCAATTGTTGCTAGATTTAGCAACTTTTCATACTACCCTAGCACAATTACATGACGATTTTGAAATTTATAAGGAAAACCTTATCCTGAAAAAGTTCGCAGATGTCTTAATGGACATATTTCAAATACTGTTTTTGCTGAGATGGCCAGTCAATTTGAGAAAACATTAATTATTTTGTATACCACATAAAGATGTAGTTTTGAGTTGCGATTACGCAATGACGTCATCACGCAAAGTAATATGTTAATAAGAACCTATTT
>JAODKL010000117.1:242818-253211 GCA_026780765.1 Petrocephalus schoutedeni
GACGTCATCTGGCAACATTTAGCTACTTTTCGGGCAGGCTTTAGCTACTTTTCATTGGAAATAGTTGGCAACACTGGGCATAAACTTGCAGTTTATACATCTGCACATGTGTGCAGAGGACCAACTATCCCTGCTGCTTTATAATAATATAAATATAAAAAAAAAAATCAGCGACGTGCAAATTCGTCGAATACAGGACAGGAAACATAGCAACGATCGACTTAGTCCTTATATAAACTGAACCTCAAGGACGCGAGTTTTAATTTAATGTATAGATTTGCGCATTTGAAGAGCACAAACTATGAAAATCCGGTTACCAAAGTTAAGCTTTCAACATCATTCACATCACTGAAACTCTGTCTACGGCGTGTTCACAGAACAGTTAAGCAATTTGAATAAAAGCTGGAATACCTGCAAACAATACCTCCATGAGCGCCAGCAGCCAAAGGCTTGCCATTTGACCCCTTTTCCATTTCCGTGTCCGATCTCAATTTACCGACGTACAAAGGAGAATAAAATGACTGCCTATATATTACCCGGGTGTGGTCCATTAAGAAAGTTCGTGATCGAACGGCCAATAGCAAAAGGAAACGAAGTACGGGGAACTTGCATGCTTTGGTAGACAATTGCAAACTGAACTGCGAAAAAAAGCTTTGCTAATCATATCTCTGTAAGTGTTATGAATATTGCATGATTCGGGACATGTGATTATTTCGATTTAAGGTAAGTTTTTCTTGTAGGATATCTATATTTGAACTGCACTGCTGTTTTGTTTAGCAATTATAATTGCAGATAAGATTTACCATATAATAAATTGAAATTTTACGATATAAGAAAGCTGTAGAAGGACACATTTCTTGCTGCTGTAACCTTACATGTGACTATTACACAACTATTAATTACTGACAGTCAGATGCATAGTAGGGGTTACATGGCAGATTCGGCACATTAAAGGGGCCTTTAAATTTGTAATATTATACGTTGGGGGGGGGGGGGGCATAATTACTTGCTACTCTTCTTTACACCGTTTATGTTTTGTACCCTTTATTTTATATTTACCACAATTACACTCGAGTGCTCAGTCAGCCATCACGGTGTATATGGAAGTAAAAACAAACAGCAACTCAGCTGAGGTAGATAATTTTGGTTGTTTGCTGAATAAATGTAAACCACGTTGGGATGTTAAGGTGCTACCACTTTATTTAGTAGAGCAATTAGGTGTTCACTGTTGGGAATGGGGAACGGGATTGTGGGAGATTCAGTCTTTGGAAACATGTTTTGTGAATTAAAAAAAATAAGCCAGCATGATCAAATTCAGGTTTATTTTTTTTTCATCAAAATATCTGGGAATACTTTCTCAAGTCTCATGGAGTACATTTGCCCAGTGACACATTTATTAGCTACAAAAGAATTACAAAAAAGATCATGTGCATTGGAATCTTTGCCTTTTGCATTGGCTGTCCAGAATTGTTAGATATTTCTTTATTGATTAAAGTAGCATTGCAAAGGTTAGGACATCTACATATAAAAACACTTTCTACTGAGTGTCCATAGGACTTGCCATTCGATGTTCACCAGTGGATTGCTTGAGACTGCAACAGGTAACATTTGGTCTGATCTTTAAGCTTGAGATGATTTAGTGTCTGTTACTCTTTGCATTCCTGGGGCTTGGAGCAGTCTGGTCATTGTCCTGTGCTCTGGATTACTCTAAGGTTCAGGAAGCACAAGCGACTCGGACATAGCACACAATGTAAAACCTTAGGGGTTTCCGTGGGCTTGACAGATCTCAGTCCAGATGATATGTTGTGGCATCTCTACAGCAAACAGCTGCCGGGTGAGCATGGGGGGAACAATCGGTGACCTGCTGTCATCAGACATAATATATGGAAGACCAACCACAGGCATAAGTGTTTGGTGCTTCATCTTACTACATAATGATTACCTCACACTTACAAACACACAAGGGTTTAAAGCAAGCTGGAAACAAAATGCGACCAGGCGTCTTAAGGAGGAAGTTGGGGAAGGGAGTCCTGGAACACACCAATAATATTCAGATTCCTCTGTCAAGAAGGACAATGGTTAATGGTTACAGCAGTGGCCCCGTTTGCCTTTGTTCGGGGCACATCTGCCAACACCATTCCCAGCAGGAGAGGCCTGGTTAAGGGGCTCCTGGACAATGTCCTTAGAAAACATCTTTTTAAAGACATTGTTCTGAAGCATTTGAGATACCCAAGTGGAAGAGAGATTTTAATTGCGTGCATGTTTGTGTTATTCAAATGGACTTGGCAATGTGGACACTGAAAGCAGAACACTGCCCACAAATAGTGTTTCAAAAGCAATTCAAAGATGAATCAATACCAAAAGGCAGCCCGCTGCAGTCAAACTATCTGCTTTCATCCAAAATGGAAGCATAAGTGTGAGCAACACACTTATTTTAAACTACAGATATTCTGGAGAAGAAAAATGTTTTAATAAAATAAGAAATATTGTGTTACATTGTATTCTAATTAATGGCAATGCCACTCTGTGTTCTGGAGCTGTGCAACAGACTTCTTAAATGTCTATAGGGGAAAAGAGTCATCGAGGTAGATTTCACAGGTGGCATTGAGAACAGCTGTCAGTTCTGAGATGAACCTCATTGGACCAAGAATCACAGTTTTCCCAGTGAGAGAGAGAGAGAGAGAGAGAGAGAACTGTAAAGGGGTGAAAGGTCAGATTCCATGTACATCCCATAAACAATAACAGATTGTTATTGAAGGGAAACATTCACCTTCCTCAGACCTCAGAGCCAGAAATGTTGGGGCAGAAAAAGAAAAGGACAAAATCCCCAGCTTGCTTTGAAAGATTTTTTCACAGTACAGATTCAAAATCAAAAGAAAATCAACAAGCTTGTTCCTAGGGACACATATGGTGACTACAGGGAAAAACAGTACTTAACAGAGAACTTAATATTAACTTAATATTGTTTCAGTGCTGCTGAATGTTACTGGGAAGTTGTCATGTAAATGGTTTAAGATGGTGACGCCTGTTGTAATTTAACCCTACATGCCCTTGGCCTGCTGTCAGTGGACAAGGCCACCAACTGATAGCAGGTGAATTAAAGTTCAGCACATAGAGGCGCTCACCACCAAAAGGACCAAACGATGACTGGACATTCTGTTGATCTTGTTAAATACAGAGTACTTTAAACAGAAGGACCAACCAACCAGCTGGAAGCCTGGGAGAAAACAGGACGTTATGGCGCCATGCATAATCATACAAACTAGTGATTGATCAGGAGTGCAGAGCCAGGGGAATAACCTAGGAAAGCATTGTAGAACATTCTTCATTTAAAATGTTGCCAAAACAAGACCATTATACTTTTTCCTTAAAATTACGGTTCACAACGTATTAACCCTTTAGCCGGTTGTTTTAAAACTAAAATATTATACGTCAGGTTCTGTCCTCACCACTTACAGCTGCCCCTTATGAAGGAGGCAGAGCCTTTCAAATCACTAATCTGCTGGGAATAACTCTACCAAAAACTAACCAAATATTTAACACAATCACAACCTCTGGTTTGAGTGGAAAACATTCTCCATGTTCTTGACAACTACAGGCCATCAGAGAACAAAAAACACAGGATTTCATGTTAAGCCAAATGACTGCGTAAGTGCTATAGGGCAATGTTTCCTAACCCAGTCCTCAGGGAACTCCGGACGGTCCATGTTTTTGCTCCCTCCTAGCTCCCAGCCAATCAGGAACACCAGGTGCACTGGGAGCTGCGAGGAAGCAAAAACATGGACTGTTCGGCATTCCCCAAGGACTGGGTTGTGAAACACTGCTAAAGGGCACCAAAGACATGGATGCAGTGTAGGCTCCATAACTGGCGTGGAGCATCGGGGAAAACACTTTCCTTTGGGTAAATCAAAACATTTAAGCTTATATTGGGGTATAAGTCATATCATCAAACCTCAGCATAGAGACTTTGACAATAATAAAGGTACTGTCTCTAAGGAAGTGTGATGTCTTGAGTTTGGTTCCTTGTAGCACACCAATAGTAAAGCAATATCCAGATCTGGATGCTATGTATTACAATAAAAAAATCAATACAAAGGATGGGAGAATATTAGGCTGCTATTTTAAAGGAATTATAATACAAATCAGAGTGATGAATATATTATTGTATTTGTATAAAGTGCAGTCATACTGATGTCAGAGATTATTAGTGGACCAGGAGATATAAGATCAAGATTACTCAAGGAGCCAGGAAATGTCAACGATAATCAACCAAACTAATCATGATTTTGGACCAGTAGCCAATGCTAAATCTAGAGGAGACTCATAAAGATGGCTTTCTTTAATTATTTTTTGGTTTTGCAAGGTCATGGCGGTAACCATAGCTAAAAGAAGGCTTATTCAGTATAACTGCATAAAATGCCAGCTGTGTCCATCAGGTGCTTCCAAGTTTCCCCAGATACTAAGTGCTGCTTTTACATGAGTATCAACAGGTTAATCATCACATAACAGAATATGACTGATGGGACTAACACATAAATGTCCTCTAGAAGTTCAATACTTATGCCTTACTTAAGTACTTTCACCAAATTCATCAGTTTAAGGACAACAGTTAATACTGCTCACCATTATTCTATAGGCTGACATTCTGAAAGGCAGCTGCCCATTTTGATAAGCCTGGATATGTTTGCTGACCCAAACAGGTTTAAATCTGACAATTTTCTGATGCTGCCCAGCTCTCACATGCCAGAAAATCACTATATTCCTGTTTTAATACAAAGATGCTGCTTAAACCATGAAACATTATGATTGTCCTTTTATGGTGGCATCTGACGGAACAGATACTAATAGCTTAAGTTCGACTGCGCAGCATGTGGAGGGAGGGCCGGGCCGGGCCTCTGTAGCACCACTGAGTGGCATGACGGATGCCTGGAAACGAAGACACCTTCTGAAGTGCTTGCAGATGCAGCCGTGGAGGTGTGTGTGCTGTCCATCAGATCACAGGCAAAGTGGAGATGCAGGATTGTTGATGCTTTTGGCCATGAAGAGGAATTACATAGGCAGAGCTATATGGTCTGAAGCTGGTCTCAAAGTGGTACCAAAGCACACCTGTGAGCTCCGAGGTCAGAATGCCTATGGCTCTGAGGTCAGTTACAAATCAGACGAGACCCAGACTGCATCCACCTAAGACATTTACACCCTGAGTGCTCACCTCCTTAACACAATTTCATGCATTCTCTGACTCTCCTTATCTTTGACCTATAAACACATTTTCAGACTTACTTATTACTTATATTGTCTATGGGAAACAGATTAGGCAAGTGACAATCATAGACAAAGCAAGAGATTGGGTCATGGGGACACAAAATCAAGAAAAACTGACTGGTCTATAAAAATACCACTTATAAAAAAATGTGATGACTATCCATAAAAGAAAAAGCAGACAGAACCGGGAAGCCTCTGGGAGCATTCACCGGGAATGACCCCACTTCAGAAAGAGCCTTCCCCAAAGCCCTGTCAGCATAAAACACATCTTTGTGCTACATCTGTCTTGCCATGTAACAGCTCTCAAATCCATGGCTCTGTGGACCTCTCTCTCTCTTTCACACACGCAAGCGCACACACACACACACACACACACAAATATATTTGTGAGCGCATGTCTATATATTCAAAAATATCATATATATCTATACATTGTGTAGGTCTTTAAATTAAGCTCTGCTGTGCAGAGGCCTAGTACATATCCTTGTAGATCTCTTGCAGCAGTGGGTGTAGCGACGTCTCAGACTCAGTCTTCTTGATCTTCTGCACCAGCTGGGCATTCTCGGTGACCAGCTGCCTGAGGTCAGCCATCTTCTGCAGCAGCTTGGGAAATAGGTGTGGGCAGTCCGAGTGGCTGGCGCACAGGTGCTGGTCCAGAGCCTGCAGGATGCCGTCCTGAATGTCCTCCACCTGCTTCACGTTTATGAGGCCAGGCCGGTCTGCAGGCAGGCAGAATTAGGAGAGGTTACCTGAGGCCAGGTTCCCATTGACAGCTTTGCCCAGAGCATGAGAGAGTCAAATCTTATATTTCAGTCTGTTTTAATTTCAAAATTTTCCAAAAAGGTTTTTGCTTCACCATTTTTGATTTTGATTACATCTGCTATGTGAATTGCACATACCTTCCAGAGCTCAGGAATGTCACTTATTTACTTATTGAAATTTTCCCTTTGAGATATAACACCTCTTCTTCATTAAAATCAGAAAGGGTGCAAAGGCCATCCATCACCCATCCATCCATTTCCTGTAACTGCCTATCCTATTCAGGGTTGCGAGGGCTCTGGAGCCTATGGGTGCAAGGCACTCACACAAGCACACTTTGGTAACACAATTTGGTAACTCCAATTAACCTCAGCATGTTTCTGGACTATGGCGAGGAACAAGAGAAACCGGAGTACCCGGAGGAAACCCCAGGACAACACAGAGAAGATGCAAGCTCCACACACACGGAACCCTGGCGGAGACTTAAACCCAAAGGGGTTAGGCGAAAGTACTAAGCACTGCACCACCATGATGCAAAGGTGATTCGTTGAATTGCAACAAACTGACCCATACATAATTTCTGTCTTTGTTCACTGATGATGTTCAGTTATTCTAAGAACAAGATCAATTATCTTAGTGTTTTAAAAATATGAAGGATGACCACCGCCTCCTAGCCATGCAGGCATGTAGATTAGAGCAGAGCAGATCCTTTGCTTGACTCACCACCACAGAGGATGATAGCAGCCACGTAGAGGGCAAGATCACTGTCATCTAGCTCCAGAGCATTGAACTTGACTGCAAACTCAAACTTGGGCTCCATGATCTCACTGAAGGGCTTGCGCAGACTGCGCAGGAACTCGCGAGTGACAAAGCCACGGCCATCAGCCACCAGCAGGCCATCCTTGTTCATCAGCGAGGGCAGCATGGCAAAGATGGCCTCGTGTACACCATACTTCAGCAGGGTCACCTGGTGAAGAGGAGGTAGTGACAGACATTGGATGCTAAACAGCAGGCTGTTTCTTGGACTGGCTGAGCCAAGGGTAAGTTCACAATGATTTTATAAATGTATTATAAAGAAACAATTAGCCTTAACAAGCCTCTACAAAACATATTTTCAAAAAAATATATTTTTAAATTTCTAAATTATTTTTTTCCATTCCGCTGAGCTTTAACACGTTAAAATTGTGCACTACTGTAGTCACTGGGCAGCAAATGAATCAACACTCATACCCGCAGTATTAAAATATGCTTGTTTTGAGCCATCCTAGAATGAAAATGGTGCTCATACTCCCAGCTAGGGAGTCTTCATGCACATTGGCGTTATGTACCTGGTCATTGAGGAAAAGGTTGACAAAGCCAGGGATGTTCTTGGCGAACTCCGTCAGCTCGCGCACAGTCTCCACGGTGGTGCACTGGCAGCGGTAGAAAACATGGACTCCTATCTCCTTGTTAGGGGGAGCACCATTGATGAGCTGGTTCCACACCAGGCCGTTCTCAGCCTGCCAGAGCGAGTCCATGTCATGGATGACAAAGGGCTACAGGAAGAGACAAACAGGCACCCACAGAGGGCTTGCAGCGCTTCCAATATTAAGAACCAAGAAACAAGCACTCCCTCCGGCTTATTCTTACCGAGGACGAGTTGGTCTTGCCAGTGAGGATACTGCGGGCTTTCTTCTTGGTCATGTTGAGGTTCTTCAGGTAGGCGTTGTTAACTTGTTTGGCCAGCGACTTGAGGTCTGAGCCAGCGGGACTCTGAGGGCATCGCTCCCCAGCCAGCAAGCCAGCCACCAGCTTCCGCTTCTCTGCCTCCGGCATGCGGCCGTACCGGATCGCTGAGAGCACAGAGGCAGGGTGCAGTGGTTTGTAACAGTGCTACACCAACGCAGCTCCCCAGAAGGGGGAACATGTGCTCCTCTATTCATAGCAAAAATACAATGAAAATATTATTCTTCTGAAGGTAAACTGAACCTAAGCTTCACAGACTATCACAAAAAACACATATTTTAGATGTTGTACCACTGTTTTTAAGGAAATGAATGTAATGAATTCTGTTGTGTTCTGGCATTTGAATGTTACTCCAGACAAATGCCGCAAATCTGCTCACAGCTTCTCAAGAAAACGGCCTTGCTCTCGGAAGAGGCTGCACAGAGCCTGAGCCCAGAGCCCCCTCACCATCGTGGGACATGCCCAGCGCCAAGCACTTCTGGAAACGACAATACTGGCACTTGTTACGACTCTTCTTCTGGATTTTGCAGTTGCGTTCACAGCGGTCGTATTCCAGCTTCATACGAATGGTCCGCCGGAAGAAGCCCTGCAAGACGGTGAGGAGACCGCAATTACGCTGACCATATAAACAAAACTACAAGTCACGGAAATGCAGAGATACACCAAGAACTGCAGTGGACCTGAAATGGAATAAAGTTCTGTAGGCCCAGAGCAGCAACACAAAAGCAGAAGGAGCGGCCACTCACCTTGCAGCCCTCGCAGGCATGCACGCCGTAGTGGAAGCCCGAGGCTCTGTCTCCACAGATCCGGCACTCCACGCTGATACCTGCACCTCCGTCATCTCGGCCTGCGCGCAGCTGATCCGACAGCGAGGGCGATGAAGTCTGCGACAGATCTGGGGTGGGAGGGAGGGCAGATCACAGATTCATGCACATGGTGTAAATATTTGTCTATACATCTACCAAACGCTGATCCGGGGCAAATGCCTGGGTGATGTTAAACGTTTGGGTATAAAAGCCGATATCTCAACTGGAAGCCACTGATACTGTCAAGGATACACTGTTAAAAGAGGCATAACTGATGGCTGAATTTCTGACTTGCAGCCATCTACATCCAACATCCTGACCTGCTATTCAAGATGGAACACATAAAAGGAAGCTGTGTTTCAATACGAAACTGAGCTTATATCAAATTGTTACTTCATAATCAAATATTGTGTTTTCAGCTTAACATCAAATGTTTAACCTTTAAAAAAATGTCTATTAAAATGTTCATTTGCCCGGTCAAGTATTTGCTTTCTAGCTCAGCTAAGTTCCAACATTGCCTGCAAGCTATAAGTATACCTCTTGCTGACACTGTTGTGTGCAAGACCGCTATTGGCTAGTTCTTGTGCTAGCTCAAGATATTTTTAACTTTTACACTTAATGCAGCCACTTGGTTCTTTGACAAGAAGACACCATGGAAATGTTCCCAAACATCAGACTTAACTATGCCACAGAAATCTGCTGACACTGACTTTCACTTTATAAGCTAACATCTACACACAAAAATGTCATTATTGAACATCCAGTCAATTAAATAAAACAGTAAAAATGTAAATATTAAACATAAAATAAACAAAAATACACGTTTTCCAAACCACAATTTAAGCCCATTACAGAAAATAAAAATAATTTATCTTCACATTTAAGAGTGACTGCATGCAGCAAAACCAAGCAGTGCTGTCCTATCAGTGTATTTTAAGATTAGGCTAATAACACATATACAGAACAGTAGCAAATCTAAGACAAGGACTCTCTGTTATTAGTATGTGTAGACCCAGAACATACTATGGCTGTGCTCAAAAAATCGATGTGGGAAAATATCGCAACAAACTCTTAGACGATACATGCATCGATACAGACGCTGCTGTATCGATACGGCCAGTTTGAGAACTTTTAATTGGCAGGCAATCCAACGGTGTAAAGGCAGTTTTGAAAACAAAACATCACCTATGCTGCAGTGCGTGATGCAGCTGTAGGGTGGCAGCCAGGGCCGTCGGTTTCATATTAACACTGGTGTGTATATCGGGGGCAGGGGTGTGACGTCACGTCACCTTATAAGGCGATTCTGCAGTGCGCGATGCGGCCATAGGGTGCCAGCCAGGGCCGTCGGTTTCATATTAACACTGGTGGGTATATCGGGGGCAGGGGTGTGACGTCACATCACCTTATAAGGCGATTCTGCAGTGCACAATGCGGCCATAGGGTGCCAGCCAGGGCCGTCGGCTTCATATTAACACTGGGGGGTATATCGGGGGCAGGGGTGTGACGTCACGTCACCTTATAAGGCGATTCTGCAGTTGGGCTGTATGCAGTTGGTGTTTTTTGTAAACTATTGCTGTTATACTTACAATATGTGAAGTGAAATTTATCTTTCCATTTTACTGTTATTCATCTTCAGTAACATGGTGCTTTAAGTGCATTAATTCCCACATTATGTACGCGTAATTTGTGGGAATTATTTAAATGATGCAGAATTTGCGAGATTCACTGCGGAAAAAAGACCCGACCTCAGGGTGCACTGTGGTGCCCGTCACTCTCCTGCACCCCGCCGCTCTCACAAACGCATCCTCACTTTTCGGAAAGAAACGCAACACATAAAATAG